>RDRW01000429.1:137500-440000 GCA_007896445.1 Puccinia hordei | reverse complement strand
GAGGGGGGACCCGCACGCCAAACAATTGGCGTGTGGGACCCGCACGCCAAACAATTGGCGCGTGGGACCCGCACGCCAATTGTTTGGTGTGCGCTCCCACACGCCAAAAAAAAATGGCGTGTGGGAACCACACGCCATTTTTGGCGTGTGGGTCTCACACGCCCTTTTTTTTTGGCGTGTAGACCCTACACGCCAAAAAAAAATGGTGTGTTGGCCCCGCACGCCAAACAAAAATGGTGTGCGGGTTGGCGCGTTGGCGTGCGTTTATCAACGCCCCGTTTGTTCCAGCTAGCACCGCTACAAATCAGCTAACAGGTAATTCCTGTAGCGTTAACTTTTTTTTTTTGAAGTTGCTAACGCTACGCTACCGCCATTTTTTTTTTGACAAAATTTTTGTAGCGTTAGCTGAAAAAAAAAACCGTTTACAGTAACTTTGTGTTAGCGTAGCAACAAAAGCTAAAATTACGCTACGCTACAGCTATTGTTAGCGTAGCGGGCCCACCGTTGGTAATGGTAGGTTTAAAAGAAAAGGTTTTAATAAGAACAATCAAGTTTTTATTAAGGGACGGGCCTGAGTTACAGGGGTGGTTTATTTTGCCCTCCAAGTTTCTGGTCTTTTTGGTAAAAGAGTATGCCCAGACAGTAGTATACTACTGAAGTATATAAGGAAATAAGACTCACTAGTTTATTTCCAGGAAATATAACTTCAGGAGGAATATGACTGGTCTTGAGGCGCTCAAATAACTGGGTAACAGGTTGGTGATGAGTGCTGAGAAAGTTGAAAGGTTGTTGGATGAACTTCAGGTATAAAACAAGCAATAAACTGTACTATATAACAGGCTATAAGACTGGTTGATATGGTTGGTAAAAGCTGGTAAATGTAAATGAAGATGGGGATATCATTTCGTGGGAAGGAAGGGCTGTTTATATATCCATTCAGGGCTCTTGGGGGCAAAGCAGAAGCTCTGTTTTTCCTGGTCTAGTCTTCTACTAAGCCCTAGTTACCTGTATAACTGGTTTGGTTACAGTAGGGCTTAGTGTCAGCTTGCCACTATGACAGAGCAACCTGTCACAAGTTTCCTACAAAAATTATTATAAAAAATATAGAATATCAAATAATAGTTAGAATATTAGTTGATATTCTAAATCTACACTGAAAATAACCTAGGGTACCTCACTCACAAGTACCCCTAATTCTCACTCCTTCACTATGTAAATTACCAAAGAATAATTAGCAAGTACCTTTAACAAAAAGGAACTTGCATTAAGTGATGCTTATATATATATATACATATGCTTAAACCCCATTTCCAGTCACGGAAATGAGGTGTTGTGTAAATTAGGGGAGATAGTGTAAATACACCGTGTTTTACTCAAACCCCGCGTACCGCAGTCCGCAGACCTTCAAGTTCAACCCGCATGACTGAAAGCCCGCATCAAAGTTGGGATATAAGCCCCCGCGCAAGCATCAAGCCCCTCACAGGTTCCCAAACTTGGCACGCGGACTTCACAGTCACTCAGGTACACCCAAATCAACAAAAACACACTCCAGTGACCTCATTACATATGTTACATATGTGATGAAGAGTACTGGGGACTAAACAATTAAATATATTAAATGGTATTGTTTATTTATACAATACATTGATTGAACAAACAGTACAAACAATACTGTGGCTTATTATAAATACAAATAAGCCACTAGTATTAAATCTATAACAAACAGTACTAATGTACTACAGACTGTAAGTCAATGTAAATAAATAAATAATAATAAAATACATTAATAAAAAGTCAATTGGTGACGTGTATTCAAAGCAGGGGCTGCTGAAGCGTCACCAAGAAAGCAAAAATGGCCAAAATGTGGTCCAAAGATCCCACAAGTTGGCCAATAATACCTACAGGGTCCCCAGGGGGAACTCAAGACTATTTAAGGAGCTCTTCAACCGCCCAAAGAAGGCTCCTCATGCTTCCCAATACCCACTAACAACCTTACCCACTTCTTATTAGATATATCCATCTTTATAACACAGTCTGGTAAGCTTCTTAGTAGTTATTCTTTATCCCTGTCTTCCCCAACAACTTCACAGTGACCATCCAGCACCACCATCCATCCATCCAAGCCCTTCAAACTGTCCATTTTCACCCAGAATATCCCCAAGATCCCTCAAGGTTTATTACTAGTAAGTAATAACCCTTTTCTTGAAGATATTCCCCCATTTCCATTCCTGGGATTAAACCACCCCTGTTCCAACAGGCCCCAGTGTTCCAGGTACCTAAATCCTCTGCATTTATTTGTAAGATACCTTAGAGGGATCTAAACCACCCCTGATTTATCAGGCCCCTCTGGTTTTAATTATATTAAATTTATTTAATATAATTATTAACCTATTTTTCTCTCAAGTTTTACGTCACAATTACCCCATATACTTTGGGAATTGTAACTTTGTACCTTACCCAGAGTTTATACACTCTTTCCATTCATCTTTGCACCACCTGTAGCTAGAAGGACTTGTCCTTGGCATCAGGGAGGCTGACACTTAGTTACATGTTTAAACAGGCCCAAAGTGGTTTAATGTTCCCAGTATGGTGATTACTTTCTTTTATTCCTTCCTTTTGGACCATTATTCTATTTACAACCAACCAATTGGGCTATCTTGGCCTTAGTAGGAAAAGTATGGCCACAGCGTTGGTTGTGACTTTTATTACAGGTGCCAGGTACATGTAAATATGGAAATGATGATGTAAACCTTATTTATTCATCATACCCGGACTCTATTGCTATGGTCAGGTTGTCCCTGAATTAGTAGTCAATAATTCAAGAACTTCCTCAATCATGCTTCCGTCCAGCTTTTCAAATGATGTTCACATGTTTCCTCCATCTTCTTCAACTGATTGAGTCAAATAAAATCTTTCACTCAGAATCCTCAATGAGACCCATCAGTCCAACTTGCTATTGCTATGTGCTGTCTTGGATCAAACAGAAACAGTGCCGCTGTGTTCAGACTCAAGAATCTCTTCCAAGTTGGCTATGGAACAATCAACCTTTACACATGTCGGGTGATCAAGATTCTTTATCAAATGCAATCACACTTGGTATCATGACCAACTCAAGAATAAAATATGGAATCATCTAAGGTCATTCAAGATGAAGGCTTCCCTGGATGTGTTGGCTTTGTTGATGGAACAACCATTCCACTGAGTCAAAAGCCTCCGGTGGACGGTAACCACTACTGGGATCGAAAACAACAGTTGGATTGTTTGCATTGGTTCCACTATTTTACAGATTCTTATCTGATGTGTTGTTTGCTTTCCAAACAGTTACTCTATTTCGGTCACTCTTGTTTGTGACATAAACAAAAAGTTCATATCTTACCTTGCAGGCTACCCAGGATCCTGTCACAATTGTTATGTCTTCTCTAATATGAAGCTTGCTCAAAATCCAGAACAATTCTTTGACCAACACACATTCCTCCTGGCTGACTCTGCTTGTTCAAGCGATCAACATACCGTCCCAGCCTACAAAGGTTCTGATTTACTTATACCTGACAGTGTGGATTTCAATTACCATCTAGCCCAATCAAGAGTACAAATTGAACATGCCATTGGTATTCTAAAGGGTTGGTTTTCCAGTTTGCAAGAAATTCAATCACAAATCAGGAACCCTTGTGAGATGAAGGCAATGGTCAAGTGGATCATCACCTGCATTGTTCTGCATAATCTTCTAGACGACCTCAAGGATTAGTGGCATGAAATTTACAATGAGGAGGAACCAGAAGCAGCCCTGCCCTTGTTGGAAAACGTCGAATCTAGTAACAATGGATTACGTGGACTGTTACTCCCCATAACACTTGCACTCTTCAACTAAGGTGAATAATTCAACATTCACTTGCAGAACAATAAACTGCCAGCTTTCTGACTCTTGCATTTGATTTTGGGTCCTTGTAGTGCCAATTTTTCTTGATTGCTCTGCTTCATTACAGATCTTTGTACTCTTCTGTTCTTGAATGCCAATAAAATCAACAAATTTATTACACATACTGGTGCCTTTTTGGCAATTAGTGTTGGAGAAAAATACATTTCCTTGCCTAAGTAAGCACACACATCTCTACAAATGGCTGTCTTTCTAAAGCCTAATTTGTGAGCACAATTTGATCTTTAATTCATAATCATGAGTGATCATGAGCCCTGAATCTTTTGGGTTTTTTTTTTCTTTGGGAACAGTCCCTGAAACCATCATGTATTCAGCCCTGGAAGAAACAATCAAACAGTACAACCAATATACTTATTCTGCCACCAGCTCAACATGTGGTGCATGAAACCTTGTCAAGGTCATGTTTCCACTAATTTTTCATGCCATGTGTCAATTTATCTTTTGCTCATGTTCTTTGTGGCTGAGCAAATGACAGGTAAGCCACTTGAGCCATCATCCCTCCTCTTTGGTGCTTGGATTGGTTGCTGACATACCTGCTGTGATTCACTCCTTCCAAAAAGTGAGTGCTGTCACTATTTTGTTATTATCTTTTCTTGTTTTCACCAGGACAGTTGCTCAGGACCTTTTTGACGTTTTCTATGTTTGTCTGAATCAGGCCAAGCCACAGGAGATGGCTGAATCGGCCCAGATAGATTTCCATGTTGATTTTTACCCTGCCAACCACCTTCTGATTTTTGTTTTTTGGCACTATGAATGACTCCAATGTCTTCCATGGTGCCAAAAACTATCCCAATATCTCTCTGCTGAACACTAAAAAACTCGTTGCCTCTGAAAGGTCCAACACACAGCTCTTCCTTTAACCGTTGATATTCCAATTGGGGGCCGCTTTAAGAAACTCAGACCTGCAAGTCGTTGTCTTGGAGCCTTCTTCAGACACAGTGGACAGATATCCTCATTTGAACTACCGTCAACCTTCTGCCTCCTTCAGCTTGCCTGTATACTGTCCACCATTCAAGTTGTTCATCAAATAGCTGAGCCAATTTTCTCAGAGTATGTTTGGTTCTCAGGACAAATGCAAATCAAAAGAAGTGCAATCTGTCGAGCAAGAGATTCATCAGCTAAAACGGCAGATCTCTGATCTCACCCAACAGCTAAACTCACATCAATCTGGAGCCACATCGGATAGCAACGGTAGATCAAACGACTCAGTTGTTGAGAGGCTGGAGGCTGAAGTAGGGGAGCTGACAGGCTTGATGGACAATTTACTGCAGACTGGATGATGGAATGTGCCCAACGAGTTGATCTCATTCATGAGGAGGGTCATTGACACAGTCTTGAAAATTGATGAAGACATTCAACAATCTGTTGCCTCCCTTGGCTTATCGCCAATTAGTCCCCTGGATGCAGCTGCTAGTCATCTCTGCTTCAGCATGGTCGAACTTGTCCAGCTAGTTGGCATGCATCAAGCCACAGATGCAGAGATCAAAATGAGTGAACACTTTGACGCCAACCGCTCCAAGTATGATGACAATGATTCACACCAGGATGGTGGGGCACGAATCACGACCTCAAAGCTCCATCCAGCCAAACAACTGGCGCTCTCCTCCTAACCATACTGCTGGGATCGGCTTGTTGGGACGTCAGAATGATGAGTCGCCAGCCCTGTTGAGGATCAAGAAAGATAGAGATTGTGATTTTCCTCGGAAACAAGGCTTGGGCGCGTCTTCAAGAGCTGAACCATATGAGCAACCCCGTAAATTGAACAGATTTCTTGGCTGGAGCCAAGGGCCAGGAGCTTCAGCGACCAACCAACCGACTTTTAATGGCCGGAATCCGAATGAGAAAAGCCCAGGAGGACCGCCAGGTAATTGAACCCAACAGATGGCCAGAAAGTTTGAAGAGCTTCAATTGCCGAGTGGCTTTGATGGAAGTAATGCCTCTGATATCAGAGACTCTGTATCCGGGCTCAACCGCGCCTTTTGCAACGTGTCTTCTATCCCAATTTGTCATGATTTAGACGGTCTAAATACGCATGAGCGTTCCGACTCTAGATCCGTTTGTACGGAGACTTCCAAATCTGGAGAAAAATCAGTTGAAATCACTGCTCAATCCAATGAAGATATTGATAAATTAAAGGTACATTTTTTCTTGACTCTACTACTACTGTTACCAGCCGAACCCAACAATAACAACACACATTTGATTTCTTTCTTTTGATTCATTTAGGTTTATCTTGAGATGCAAACCATATCAATAGTTGGATCAATCCATTTGCTTCTCTTGACAATCCAAGGATCTGCCCTAGTGTCGGTGGCAGCAATGGAGGAGATGGACGGGTACCTGAGTCAGATCATCAAGAGTGTGTCGTCCATCATCAACTGGTGTTCCAACTCCAGCTCCTCAGCTCTCAAACACCAGTAATATTTGGCCTCTGAACCCAACAGAACTCAAGACCCGCTGCCCATCCCCTCCCCAATCCAAGATGATGTGCCGCTGACTGTTCAGAGATCAAGTACAAACTGTGACGTCCATTGGCGGTGTGCTCTTCCTCTTGATCTAGAACAGTCACAGCACATTAGTGAGGAGCAAGGAGGGGATGATTCTCACCACGAGGAGCCGCTGTCACCTTCCTTTTTAACCTACAATTTGGATTCAGATAGCACCTTCTCAGACAATGCCTCTACCAACAATGAAAGTAGTGACAATGATTCAGAATCATCCAATTTCTCCTTGAAGAAAGTCAAACTCAGCCATTCACCTCACCCACCTACATGCAAGAAACACTCCAATCCCAATCCCCACGTGCCTCCTAACATGTCTCAGATGGAATCAAAGTCTTGCGTAATTTTTCCAATATACTGCCAATGTGATCACTATTGAGAACAAGATATACGTGGCAGCAAAGGGGTCAATGAAGCAGAAGGTTCTTTTCTGGCTCCACAATCACACCTCAGTAATCAGAAAATGAAGCAGAAAAAGTAAAAAGCTGCCACTCGAGCTCTTTGCCATCAAAGGGCCAATGTACATTTTGCTGGCCAGTCCCATATTCCAGTCCACATATCAATTCCCAATCCAAATGCCAACATCCAATTCTTCCAAAAGTCCTGTATCTGCTGGGCCAATGGAGCCTGTAAGAAGTTTATTGCTGTGGTAAAGTTCCAACCATTTTCAACTATGGATGCAAAACTCAAAGAACAATACCAAAATCTCAGCAAACATCTCATCCAGCAGGCCAAATTCCAAAATTCCAATAAATCCAACAGACCAGCACACTTGGGTGAAATGTGCAGTCTGGGATGGCAAAAAGGTTACAAGGCACAATCCCAAATTGGTAGAACAGGCATTTCTTCCAAAGTTGCTACAGATCAACACAGTTATGAAATGCTTCAAAAGGATGTTCCAAAAATCAATAAGTTTCTTGGCCGGTGCTTCCAATCTGTATCCAAACCCCTATTCCATGAGGTCAAGGCACAACACATTCAACTCAAAGCCCCTGGACTAGCTCCCCAATATTCAGCCCACCGCAAAGGATTCACCTCACACCTGTGGGCGTTGATAAACGCATGCCAAAGGCGCATGCCAACGCCAACCCGCACACCTTTTTTTTTTGGCGTGCGGGGCCTACACGCCATTTTTTTTTGGCGTGTAGGGTCTACACGCCAAAAAAAACAGGGCGTGTGGAAGCCCACACCAATTTTTGGCGTGCGGGTCTCACACGCCCTTTTTTTTTGACGTGTAGGCCCCACACACCAAAAACACTTGGTGTGCAGGTCCCATACGCCAATTGTTTGGCGTGTGGGACTGGCTCACCTCATTGAACCGGTGGACCGGTTTGACGACGTGAGCACATCCCCACACGCCAATTGTTGGCCTGTGGGAATGGTCGTCGGCCGGCCAGGAGGAGTTCCTCCTGGCCAACAAGTTTACATAACCTCTCCCGCCGGGAGGACTTCCTCCTGGCCGGCCAACGACCGTTCCCACACGCCAACAATTGGTGTGTGGGGACGTGCTCACGTCGTCGAACCAGTCCACCGGTTTGATGAGGTGAGCAAGTCCCACACACACCAAACAATTGGCGTGTGGGACCCCCACGCCAATTTCTTTTGGCGTGCGGGGCCTACACGCCAAAAAAAAAGGGCATGTGAGACCCGCACACCAAAACTTGGCGTGCGCTCCCACACACCAATTTTTTTGGGCGTGTAGACCCTGCACGCCAAAAAAAATTGGCGTGTAGGCCCCGCACGCCCAAAAAAATTGGTGTGCGTTTATCAATGCCCCACACCTGTCATTTACCCTTGGCCAGTTTGCAAACACGCCACACCAAGACACCTATTCTTCACCAGCTGAGAATAATCTTCAAGTCACTGGAGGTGAATTTGTCTTTCCAGACAATTCTTGCGGCATCAACTTTGCAGGATTTGATGGTATAGTTGAGTGTGCATGGAAAGCCACTGCTTATTCTCACCTGACTCTTCCCTCAAAAACTGCTCCCAACTCTTCACATACATCAATGGGGTTATCTTGCCAACTGCCCAAGAAAACCCAAAAAGCCATTCAACTTATTAGAGATGGTCACTATATTAATCATCCAAATAAAAGCAATTGGGCTATTAGAGATATGGATGCTATTTTAGATAACTCTTTAAAATACAATCGATAGTTTGATTTTTTTTATTTTCTTTCTAATGTGTAACATGCAATGTTTCAAATGATTTTTTGGGTGCAAACAAAGCCAAAAAAGGTGGACTATTTGAATCAATTTTCCAAGAGTTCAATCTCTTCTGTACTCTTCCCATGAGCCTGTAAGGGTTGAGTCCCTTCACTGGTTTTTTATGGAAGGAGCGGTTAGGATTGTGGCATGGAGGAACCAGGCTAAGAGCCTCTGGAGGGTTCTAGTACCAAAGTGGGGTGAATTTCAATCTAGACAGGAGAGACAGATATCTCTAGTTAGTATCTGCAAGTGAAGGCAATGAGAAAAGGAATTGAGAAGAGAAGGAATGAAGGAAAGGACCTAGACAGGAGAGAAGGATCTCTGCTGTCTAGGTCAAGGGGAAAGAAGAGACTAAATACAAGGCAGAATCAGCTTATGTAATATTGTGACATCTATGTGTAAGCCTGTGAGGAGCAGGGCTTCCAGTCTCCCCTCCTATAAAAGAGAGTGGAGTAGGGAAAATTTCAATAATAGAGGAAGAGGGAAGGCAGGAAGGTGGAAGAAGAAAAAAAAAGGGAATCAGGATGATGGTGTTCCCAATTGGCATGGTGGAGGAAGTCATGGATGGAGAAGATGGTTTGAGAGTATGAGGCAGGATTGAACAGAAAAATTGGAGGATGATGGAGAGGGAGAAAATATCAAACGTAAAATAGCATGGGGTTGTCTGGGAGAGAAGGGGGGTCAGGGGACTTTTTCTTTTTCTTCTTTTTCTTTTTCTTCTTCCCTGTGTTCTCTGTGGCCAAAAGCATCTCTTGTTCTAGGATGTTGTTGTAATATTCTTGGAAGTCCATTTCCCATTGTAGGGCCTCATTGGAGTCCTCAGGGGCTAGTTAATGATTGATAGAAGTGTTGACATCTTCAGTGATGGCAATGGACCCCATCATAGCTATGTCAAAGTTCTCTGGGCCGGCTTCAGTAGCTAAATTTGGTTGTGCAGTAGTGGTCATGGAAGTTGTGGTGACTTCCTCAGTGGATAAATTGTTAAATATAGTAGTAGTAGATGTTGAAGGCACTAAGTTGGAGAGAGGCAATCTTGGATTGATTAAGTTGGATTGATTGAGTGGATTTTTCACTTGATCTTTCAAGGGCTCCGAGAGTGCCAAAGGCAACAAGCTTTTCAGCGGCAAGGATTCTGAGTGATTGGATGCTGAGGGTGGTTGCAAATCGGCAAGCGCTACCTCTTTGGACTGAAGACAGAGGTCATTCTTCAAGGTCAGGCTCATCATTGTGTGCTCTAATCGGTAAATACAATCCGTGGTGGCCTGTTGATCTAGCGCAGCCGCTTCTTGGTTTGCCTGAGTCAACCTTGTAGTGTCCTCTTGAGCTTTCATGAGTTGGAGAATTAGTCGGTCAAAGCCAGCAGGATGATCCAACAGGGCTGTCGGGCAAAGGATGGGAGAGGTTCCCAAGAAAGGTGATGTAGGGGCGGGTGTTTCCGTTGGCTCTGAGGATTCCAAGGTGGTGGGCTGTTTCTGAGAAGTGGCAGATGATGGATCTGTGGAGGACAGGTTGGCTTCAGACAAGTTGCACGGGGCATCTTGTGTCTGTCTGATGGCTTCTGTCAAGTCGGGTTGGGGTAGTGACATGTTCATATCAGTCGTAATAAAGTCAAGAGCCTCAGCCAATGTGTCCAACGGCTGGAGATGGGTAGCAAGAGGAGTAGGCAGTGGGCACGAAGGGCTTTGAAGAAGGGTGCTTGAGCAGGCTAGCGCAACAAAGAGGGCAGAGGACTTTGGGTTGGATACTGGAGAGATTGAAGGGGTGGTTTTAGAAGTAACAGGGGAGGTTGGACAAGTGCGAGTGGAAGACCTCTGTGAAACAGAGTGAGGGACAAGTGCAGTTGGGGTGACGCTGAGCTTGCTGCTGACAGGAGTGTTGGCGGGTTGCTTGGGGGAATTGGCAAGAGCAGTTTCAGGCGTCGAGGGTATGGTCGTTGAGGGACCAACATGCAAGGAAGGAAAAGGAGGGGACAGGAAGAGGGGGAGAAGGAGAAGAGACCGAGGTGGCTGAGCTGTTGAATGTTGAAGATGGCAAGCATGCTGGTGCCGAGCGCACAGAAGAAGATTCAGAATATTTTTGACTAGACAATAGCCCAGATGTAGGCAACTTCAAAGGTGTAATTGCTAGTTCCAGGGCAGAGCTTGGCAAGACAAGAGGTTGCAACAAAGCAGTTGCCAAAGGTGGTCCAAGGGCTATTTGATCAGTACTTTGTGAGCATCCAGACAACCTCGATGAGGACGATTGTAAGTCCAATGAGGCTGGTGTTGGTCCCGTGGAGGCTATTGGCGCTTCAGACAGCTCCAAGGATGATGATGGCTTTGCCAAGGAAAGTTCACCATTGGATGAGAGAAGATGATGATCGGGCAAGATTGAGAAGGCTTGCGGTTTTAAATGAGGTGGATAGTCTCTTGAAGACCAAGGAAGTTTGGTGAGACAGGCTGAAGTAAGAGGCTCATTGGGAGATCAAGTGCGTGGTGTAGATGTAGGCTACTTTGAAGGTGCAGTCGCTAGTGCCGGTTTGGAAACATACGGATGATGATGATGACGATGGAAAGTTGGTCTCCCTTTTCCTGGTGTCTTCATCAAGGATTTGGCTGCAGCTTTGGATAGTACTGGTACCAGGCCACGATTGACTGAATATCGGAACAAGCCAGTTGGAGAAGGATTGAAGACAACCATTGACTGAGTGATCTCCAACCTAGCTCAAAGGAGCCGCACGGTATCCTCTAGATTCCTCATACGGTTTTCATAGCCAAGGAACATCAGGAAAATTTTCTTAGAGATAAAGAGGAGGGAGAATTGGGAGTACTAGGTCAAGTTGGTTTTTTGATTCTGCTACTGTCAGAGATGTAAGTCGAGTTTGGAGAAGATATCTTGACAAAGTCAGGGGTCAGAAAGGCACACTCATGAATTTTACAAATTCTGCCAGTTGGTTTGTGGAACTCGAAAAAAAAAGTGTAAGGGTTGAGTCCCTTCACTGGTTCTTTATGGAAGGAGCGGTCAGGATTGTGGCACGGAGGAACCAGGCTAAGAGCCTCTGGAGGGTTCTAGTACCAAAGTGGGGTAAATTGCAATCTAGACAGGAGAGAAAGATCTCTCTAGTTAGTATCTGCAAGTGAAGGCAATGAGAAAAGGAATTGAGAAGATAAGGAATGAAGGAAAGGTACTTGTCTAGACAGGAGAAAAAGATCTCTGCTGTCTAGATCAAGGGGAAAGAAGAGACTAAATACAAGGCAGAATCAGCTTATGTAATATTGTGACATCTATGTGTAAGCCTGGGAGGAGCAGGGCTTACAGAGCCACACACTGAGTCACCAGGTCATACTTCTTACCAATGGGCTCCTGAAAAGCCAAACATTCCATCTTGGCCATCTCAAACCTTTGGTCCTTATCCTTCTACTCCCTTTCCCAGTTGAATTTCCTCTCGTCTAATTTTATGCCATGTTCCCACTTGTCAGCTTGCTACTAGTTCAGAGACAACCTGACTAGAACAATAAATAAAAGTAATAATTAATTAATAAAAAATACATATGAAAGAGACATTATTACATAAGTAATAATGTAACATAAATTATAAGAAACATAAGAAAAATATAACATTTTAAAAATATAAACATTATTAAGTAGTAATAATGCTATAAACAAATATAATAAATAAATTAATAATAAAATAAATAATAGCTCATTAACCTTTGAGATAAAAGTGCAAATATTATTTCATATTCTGAAAGAGCAAGTAAAATAACCAAGGGTACCTCAGCCAAAGTACCCTAGAAAACTTACTCCTTCTGATAATAAAATTAACTTAAAGAATACTCCTACTAAGCGCTAAAATACTTACTAGGTATAAACATATGTAATATGAGAGTATTCTAATAAGTAGAAGTCCTCAAAATATGGGATAATTACTTAAATGAACTATGTAATTATCCTTTAAACACATAAATAAAATATTAAATAACATTTGACATAAATATCACACTGTTTTATAGTCTTTGTATTATTATTAACTTATACCAATACATACAGTATAAGTTTAATAATATCATAAAACATGAAATAAACAAAACAGGGGACAAAGAAAACATCAGAATACTTCAAACAAGTATAAAAGAACTTGTACAATTAAAATAAATGACAAGCACCTTTTTATCACGGGAAAATAATAAATGTTGACACTTTTCCCAGGATGTTTTGCTTGTCAAATAATTGAATAGAGAGCTGCAAAAGCGCCCACCATGCAAGTATGACAACAACTCTCATGGTACAAAACCTTACATATGAAATAACCAAATCAAACAGAAATAAGATTCTGTACTATAATTTGATTATTTCTTTTTTATTCTATTGATCAAGTGATCAATACATGTTGTACATCAAACTAAGAGCTCTTGAAGCGCCCTCAGATGATTTCTACAGATGACTGACATACTGTATTAATTATTGACAGCCTGTACATGTAATAATTTGATAAATTACATCATTTATTTCTACTAGGGATAACTCCTTCCTTGTAGTGTTCCCATAGCCAAAATAACACTTGATGTTTCGCCATCAGGGCTCCAGAAAGGCATTTAAGAGGCCCTTTCTTCCCCCTGTATTTTGATTCCCCAGCTTTATCATTTTTACAACCAGCATTCCACCAGTCCAGCCTACTAGTGTCCTGCCCAGTAAATCAGTCCTCAAGACTCAAAGCCTCTTTCTCTCAACTCCCACTCTGTCCAGCTGTCCACCACAATTTTCCAACCGCTTCAAGCTGTCTATTTTCCCTCTGAAAAGTCCCCACTCCTCCCCTTAAGGCCTACAGTAAGTCTTTTTCCTTCAGGAGTTGTGGCCCTTTTCAGCCACTATTATCACTGGGATCTAAACCACCCCTGCTTGCGGGCCCCAGTTTATTAAGGTCTTAAATAACCTTTGGAGGGAACTAAAAAACCCCTGCTTGCAGGCCCCTCCTAAAAACCTTCAATATCTTTTATATTTATAAAAAAGATATTAAAAATCACCCAAAAGACCCTTATTCCATATTGTTTTTTACCTTGCACCTTGTGTAGCTAGAAGGATGTCAGTCCTTGGCATCACAAAGCGTGACAATTGGGGGTCTGGCCGGGAATTTACCTTTTTTATCCTTGACAAAAAATTCCTTACCTTTTCCTACTAACTGTTTTTTTTTTAACAAAAATCAAAAATCTCTCTAAAAACTTATCCAAACCACCTCCTTTATTCCTTATTCTTTCCAGTATATATCCTCTGGAAAATTCGTGAAAAATCCATAAAAAATTACATATATTTTACTACAGAATAAAAAACCTTTCAAAATTCCTAAAAAATCTCATATAAATTTCGAAAAATCCATAAAAATTTTTACATTTTTTTCCCTTATACAAAAATCCAACTTGTAAAAATATCTTTTACTTCTCATAAATATATTTTTTTCCTTGAAAAAGTACTCTTTAGCCATCATTTTATTTTTCATTTTTTCTTTTAGTGAACTTAAAAGAAAACGCGGAGCTGATACAGTATTATCTCCGCTATTTAAGGTTAAAAAAGGAAGAATACATAGCAAACTATATTCTGTCTTCTTGGGAATTACTAACTCGCGAAGAACAGCTGCAGATCGCTACGCATCATCTACACATACAGCAAGAAAAAGATCTCGAGACCGCTCTCTTGGTCAATCAACTCTTCCAAGAATATAGAGCCAAAAAGAAAGCTCGAAGAATAGCCAGAAGTAAGTTCCTTTCTATATAAATAAATATAAAACATAAAAATAAAAATACTAATAAAAATCTTTTTGATTTTTTTTTGATATACAGTGACAGCCGCAACCGTCACTGCTACTGCGCCCAAGGATAGCACTCCTACTCCGGTCACTTCTCTATCAGAGACAAGGGTATATCTACCCGTCAGTATTTTTGCAGATCGTTCTTTTTGTTTCTTTAAAAAATAAAAAAAATTAAAATAAAAATAAAAATAAAAATAAAAAACATAAAACATAATAATATAAGAAACTGATCGATTGATTATATAATGTCAACTAGATCAAACCGACCAACTCTTGCCGGACCTCTCCCAGACTCCAAGAGAATCGCCCGAAGAGAACAAATTACAAAATCGCATCAAGAACATGAAGTTCAAGATGATACCGCTCAAAAATCCGACAAAGACCACGGAGAAAAGCAAAGCTATGGAGATCGATCCTCCATCGTCGGAGGTTATCCCCGAATGCCCCAAATCACTGGAGATCCGAGTAATCCAACAATCGAAGGACATTCAAGAGTTGACGAAAGAAGAACGGATCAAAGTCCTCGTTCGTCAACACGTGGCACTCTGGAATCAAAGCAAGGAAGCTGTCAAGAGCAACGACTCCAATCTTCACAGGCAGATCCTCACTGATGCTCAAGAAAGTCAGAAGACGTTGCAAAAGTTGATCTCGAACAAGGAAATCGAGACCTACGTACAAAATTGGAACCCTTGGACCAAGGAGAAAATACATTTCCCTGCTCCCGACCAACACACCGGCAAAGCCAAACGAGAGACATCCTCCGATCTGCGCAAGTCTTACAACAACCCGCGCAAATGGAAAGAAATTGCTCAGATGATTCAAGCCGCCAAGGGACTTTACAACAGCACCGAGTAGAAGATATTTCCTATTTCCGTGCTATTCTAGACAGCGTTGATGTTGTAAATAGGAATATTACTAACTTAGATAGTAATTTTGAGATTAACCATAACAACCTTGTACATAGAATTGCTAAATCCTCTTCCTTAATCAATAATGACATTGATTCAAGATTCTCCCAATTGATTAAAGTGTTAACCAAATTGCCCCTTGATTTAAGTGAGAGTAATATATTTAAAGACATTAAAGAAGAAGTCTTAAATATATCTGAGAATAATAAGATAAATAATGAAATCTTAAATGAAAGGATACAAAGATTAGAAGAAGTATCCAATGGTAATGTGGATTATTTAGCCTCTACAATTAAACAAGACATAATTAAAGAACATAAAAAAGATAATGTAAGTAACAATGTTAATAATAATTCTTTAGATGAAATAAAAGATTTATTAATACAAATGAATGCAAGAATGAACAATAATATAGATAATGTTAGTTCTTCCATAGAACAACTTACTAATCATTTTAATTGTGAAATACATATGATTAAGAATGATTTAAGAGATATTAACATCAATCAAAATCATAATGTAATCACCAAAGAATTTGTGACACCCAAGATATCACAAAATTCCCCTGATTTTGCCCCTAAATTTAATAACCCTTTTATGAAAAGTACTAATGAAAATAACAAAAAAGAACCTTCTAGGAATGCAACTGTGATCAATCATAGCTTAGATTTGGCCACTATTAATAAATTGATGCCCCCATTAGTTGATTGGCCTAAATTCTCTGGACAAGGAGAATATGATCACATTAGTTTTATTAGATATATTGACCATATTATTACAACATATGGAGGCTCAGAAGACTTGATAACTACTAGATTACCTAGATTGTTTGAAGGAGTAGCACAAGAATGGCATGTAGCCACACAGGAAGAAATTGGTTTACAAACATGGGATACGTGGAAACAACTTATCAAAGCCAAATTTGGACCAGAATGTGGGAGGAAAAAATGCGTAAATTATATGAAACTGATTATTTTGATACTCAAAAACACACCCCACACAAATGGTGCGTGAAACAGAAGAAAAGAATTGATTGCATATATGATAACCCAACTAGTCAAGAAGTAGTAGAGAAACTTCTACGTCAATGTAGAGGAAACTTTCAACATTCTGTCAGATGTAGAATGAAAGAAGGAACTCATGATTTTGCATACCTTATTGCTGTTGTGGAAGAATTTGTAGAAATGAAAGGTCTTAACAAGAAAGTGAACAATTTTGATAGAAATAATTATGAGAATAAAGATGATTCTAAAGATAAATTAGCCCTCACTGTTACCAAAAAGACTAAGATACCTGAATGTTACAACTTTGGAGACATAGGCCACAAAAAGCCTGATTGTACTAAACCCCGTAAGAAGATTCATAATGTTCAAGTAGACTCTGATGAAGATGATGAAGATGCAGTTTCCCAAACTGGATTTAATATAGTGTCAATAGAAAAAAATAGATCTTATTATGATCCAGAATCAGAAGATGACAGAGACCATAGAGTAGTAGTAATTCAGGCTGACATAGGAGATCCCATTTCTATTAATGAGATTCATGGTGAATCACACCTCCCTCAAAAATGGGATGAATCTCTGGATGTAGGACACATTTCTGATGCCAAATTACTTACCAACAAACCTGATTCTGGAATGAATTATACTCTAGGAAAAACAAGTTACTCTACAGTCATATTTAAAAACAAACAGTTGAATTATTACTTTTAGATATTGGCGCCTTCTGTTCCTGTACCAGTGTTGAATTTTTAGATAATAATTACCCTGAATGGAAACAACATCTATTACCGGTGCCTAGGGCAATGTTTAGTAGTTGTAATTCCTCCATGAAACCTGTAGGAATTATACCCATGTCTCTCATATTCCCTCATTCTAAAGGATCTCTTAGATTAAACATTGAGTTTGTAGTACTACAAGATGCCATTTGTGATTATCTTATATTAGGAAATGATACTTTCTGTATGTATGGTTTTGATATTTTCCAAAGTAAAGACAGATACTTCACCATTGGAGCTGACTGGAAAAAGAAATTCCAAATCTGTAATATCAATATAAGATTACCATCACCTATTAACAAATCTGAGGAGATAGTGAATGCACAACTAGAATCCTTTAATAAAGAATATCTTTCACAAGCTGCTATTAGTGAAAAACTAGATAATGAACAACAACTAGATATAATAAAAATATGCTATAATAACAAAGAATCCTTCTGTACTACGGAAGAACCAATAGGTAATGTGAAAGGTCATGATATTAAACTTGAATTGACTTGTACTGAGCCGTATCCGCCAATTTTAAGAAGACCCCCTTACCCCTCTAGTCCAAAGTCTAGGATGGCTTTAGAAACTCACATTAAAGAATTTCTAGACCTAAAAGTAATTAGAAAAGTGGGTCATAATGAACAGGTAGAGATCACCACACCTGTTATCATAGCTTGGCATAATGAGAAGTCTAGAATGGTAGGAGATTTTAGAGCTCTAAACAATTATACTAAAGCTGATAATTACCCCATACCTAGGATAGATCACTCTTTAAATAATTTATCCAAAGCAAAGTATATTACTTGTATGGACGTGCTTAAAGGTTTCCATCAAATTCCCATTGACGTAGAAAGCAGACAGTTCATGAGAATTATTTGTCATCTTGGAGTATATGAGTATTTGAGGATGCCTTTTGGGATAAAAAATGCTCCATCCCATTTTCAAAGAATGATGGATTCCATATTTGGGTCATTTATCCGCCAATGTTGGATGATGATATACATTGATGATATAATCATATATTCTGAGAATTGGGATTCCCATAAAGAAAAAATTAATTTAGTACTTCAAACAGCTATTAAAGCTGGACTCAAGATGTCTATTCAAAAGTGTAATTTTGGATTTATGGAATTGAAAGCACTGGGACATATAGTTTCAGGATTATCATTAGCTATTGATCAAAATAAAGTAGCTGCTGTAATGCTGAAAGCAATGCCGCAGAATATTGCTGAGATGCAATCCTTTCTTGGTTTCTGCAGTTATTACAGACAACACATTCAACAATTTGCCAATATGTCTAAAAGCTTGTATGAAGTATGTAGCAAAGACACAATTTTTGAAATGACTTATGCCAGAGTGAAAGATTATGAATCCCTCAAAGAAGCTCTAACTACAGCACCTGTTTTAGCTCAACGAGATTATACATTACCTTTCATTTTATACATTGATGCATGTCTAGATGGTTTAGGAGCTGCCTTACATCAAGAGTTCCAAATTGATGATAAACCAATAGAAAAACCCATTTTATTCATCTCTAGACAAATAAAAATGACAGAGAAGAAATATGGCGCCAGCCAAATGGAATGTTGGGCTCTGGTTTGGGCTCTAGACAAACTACATTATTATTTGGAAGGTTGCAAAGTAGTGGTAGTCACTGATTGTACTGCAGTCAAAACTCTTATGAATATGAAAACTCCTAACAGACACATGTTAAGATGGCAGATTGCTATTCAGCAATATAGAGGGCATATGACTATAGTACATAAAGCAGGAGCTAAGCATAAGAATGCAGATGGACTTAGTAGATGGGCTTTACCTAATACGCCAGACAATCCTGCATATGATCCAGAAGATGAAGATATATTTCCCATCTTGGGAATTCATGCTTGTGACTTGGATCAAGCTTATTTTGACCTAGTTGGCCAGAGTTACCAAAAAGATGCTGAAATGGTCAAATTAATTGAAATCCTTAGTAATCAGAATAGTTCCCCTGAGTTGATTGCTAGTTTACCTAGTTCCCTTCATAAACCATATTCTGAAGGAAAATTTACACTTCTAGATGGTCTCATATACTACAGACATAGACATTCTAGCGTATTAGTGATTTGTGATAATTCTCAAAATAAGAGTATGCTAGAGGAATGTCATGACGTGATAGGTTCAGGCCATTTTTCAGAAGAAAGGACTATAGAGAGAATTAAAAATACAGCTTGGTGGGTTGATTGGAAAAACCAAACCACAGAATATATAAAAAGCTGTATAATTTGCCAAAAATCTAACAAACAAACAGGAAAGAGATTTGGATTACTTCAAACTATTAAAGAACCTACTTCTAGATGGGAAATCATAAACATGGACTTTGTGACAGGACTACCTCCAGGAGGATCTTATTCTTATAACTCTGTCTTAGTTGTAGTAGATAGATATTCTAAGAGGGCCAGGTTTATACCAAACCATAAAGATGATACAGCTATGGAAGTAGCCATGCTTTTCTGGAACAGAATAATGTCTGACGTAGGAATACCAAAAATTATTATCAGTGATAGAGATCCTAAGTTCACTTCTGAATTTTGGCGCAACTTACATGATATGTTGGGGACTAAATTGGCCTTTTCAACAGCATATCATCCTCAGACTGACGGATTAGCTGAAAGAATGATCCAAACTCTGGAAGATATGCTGAGAAGATTTTGCGCATTTGGATTAGAATTCAAAAATCATGATGGATATACTCATGATTGGGTCAGCCTATTACCTGCGTTAGAAATAGCTTATAATAGTAGTATACATTCTTCCACTAAGGAAGTACCATACATCTTGGAAAGAGGATGGATACCTAGAGTACCAAAAGATCATGTTAATTCCAAATTACCACACGTACACCCAACAGCTGCTGATTTCAAAAATATGTTAGACATAACTAATGATCACGCTAATAAATGTGTACAAGAAGCAGTGGAGTATAACAAAACTAGGTGCGATAAAAGCCACAAAGAACCTTCTTTCAGTATAGGAGATAAAGTGTTATTATCTACAGTAAATTTTAACAACCTAGGAGGAAATAAGAAACTTAAACCTTCTTTTGTAGGCCCTTTCACTATTAAACAACTGCATGGTAAAAATGCGGTGGAAGTGATATTAAGTGAAGAACTGTCCAGAAAACACCCAGTTTTCCCAGTAAGTTTGGTAAAACCTTTTAATCAGAGAAACAGTGAAGAGCCAATAGGGGTACACAAACCTATACCTTTGTTAGCAGAACCTGAGGCTAACAATAAAATTAAAGTATTGAAGATACTTAAAGAAAAGAAAGAAAGAATTAATGGCAAGGATACCAGACTTTACCTTGTTAGATATAAAAACACTTCTGCGGATAAAGATGAATGGTTACCTGAAAATAATATACCTGATGGTCCTATACACTTGAGGAACTTTAGAGTTTCAAGGAGAAAATGATTAGAATAAAAAACATTAATTCTTAGAAGAATCATCTTAAAGGTAGGGAATGTCAGCTTGCTACTAGTTCAGAGACAACCTGACTAGAACAATAAATAAAAGTAATAATTAATTAATAAAAAATACATATGAAAGAGACATTATTACATAAGTAATAATGTAACATAAATTATAAGAAACATAAGAAAAATATAACATTTTAAAAATATAAACATTATTAAGTAGTAATAATGCTATAAACAAATATAATAAATAAATTAATAGTAAAATAAATAATAACTCATTAACCTTTGCGATAAGTGAGAATATTATTTCATATTCTGAAAGAGCAAGTAAAATAACCTAGGGTACCTCAGCCAAAGTACCCTAGAAAACTTACTCCTTCTAATAATAAAATTAACTTAAAGAATACTCCTACTAAGCGCTAAAATACTTACTAGGTATAAACATATGTAATATGAGAGTATTCTAATAAGTAGAAGTCCTCAAAATATGGGATAATTACTTAAATAAACTATGTAATTATCCTTTAAACACATAAATAAAATATTCAATAACATTTGACATAAATATCACACTGTTTTATAGTCTTTGTATTATTATTAACTTATACAAATACATACAGTATAAGTTTAATAATATCATAAAACATGAAAGAAACAAAACAGGGGACAAAGAAAACATCAGAATACTTCAAACAAGTCTAAAAGAACTTGTACAATTAAAATAAATGACAAGCACCTTTTTATCACGGGAAAATAATAAATGTTGACACTTTTCCCAGGATGTTTTGCTTGTCAAATAATTGGATAGAGAGCTGCAAACGCGCCCACCATGCAAGTATGACAACAACTCTCATGGTACAAAACCTTACATATGAAATAACCAAATCAAACAGAAATAAGATTCTGTACTATAATTTGATTATTTCTTTTTTATTCTATTGATCAAGTGATCAATACATGTTTTACATCAAACTAAGAGCTCTTGAAGCGCCCTCAGATGATGTCTACAGATGACTGACAGACTGTATTTGTTGAAAAGTCATTCGCCGTAGTTTAAGCCCTTAATTCAGCGCCAGGGGGCTTATCATCAAGACTGCACTCACTCTCCTGACTCAGAGAATCCTCGATAAGACTCAAGATCAAACTTCTATCTTGATCTTCATCCTCTTTCGTCAAGATTAACTCGAATCAACTCTCATCAAGAATCTAGGACCTCATCAGGACTATTGGTGTAATGTAAAGAGATCTTTTGTCATCTCCAGGAAGAAAAGCCATTGACAACTCATCTTCTATCGTCTCACCTCAAGATCCCAGTCCAGTACTCCCTTTCTTTCTCACCTCGCCGATAACATCACCTCAAATCAATTCTTTACCAGTTTGTATTCCTTTCTCTTGGCTCTCTCTCTTTTTTCTCTTTTCTCTTGCTGCTTGATGTCTCCTTACTCAACTTCATTTCACATTCTTCTCCAGTATCCTCAAAAAGCTTTATTAACCTTCATCGTCGCCATCTGGTACCCTAACTTATCTTACTTGTCCTTGTGGTATGATCTGTGTCAGCCTCTGTGATGCCAAGGAGTAACCCTTCTAGCTACACAAGGTGCAAAATAAAAGATAAAGAGCAATATAAAGCTCTGGGAGGATTTATAAGAGGTAATACCAATAAGGATATGAGGTATGAGCGGTAAAAAATGATTAATTATATTAAATAAATTTAATATAATTAAAAATATGAGGGGCCTGATAAATCAGGGGTGTTTAATCCCTCAAAGGTATCTTGCAAGCAGAGGATTTAGGTACCTGAACACACTGGGGCCTGTAAACAGGGGTGTTTTAAATCCCAGATAAAAGATGGGGGGAGAATCTCAAGAGAAAGGTTTATCTACTTACTAGTAATAAATTACCTTTACAGACTTGAGGTTCTTCCAGGGGGAAATTGGGCAGTTGGAAGCGCTTGGAAAGGGTGTTGGAAGAGCTGGGTGGACACTGGGCAATTTCAGGGGAGTAAGAAGGGGCTAAGAGACAGATACTAGGACCTTACCAGACAGAATAACAATTGTAAAGCTATGTAAGTGGGCAAAGGTTGTAGTATATATATTTAAGCATGATCCGGCAAAATACAGGGGGAACAAGGGCTCCTTAAATTCCTTTCTGGAGCCCTGATGGCGAAACACAGGATGTATTTTTGGCTATGGGAACATTTAAAAGGAAGGGGTTAAGATTTAATACAAATGTATGTAGTTGTTTAATCAAATTTCCATATGTACAGGCTGTCTACTATGGGTACAGCCTGTCTAAGCTCTTTTGCTGGAATCTTGAGGCGCTTCTGAACCTCTGACAAGGTTTGTTAGATGTGTTGATCAAAGGTTTTAACCATATGTCAAAATGTATTGATTAAATATCACATGTACCTGTTGATCACATTTGTCAGAGTGTAATTGTTTTGTATTGTGTACAATGTGAAATACATGTATTTGTTTGTTCTGTGGGCGCTTCAAGAGCTTCTTGTTTGATCCCTGTCATGCAGGCTCTTTGGGAATGCATGACTGCAGAGATCTGTCAATCAATAATTTCCCACTAAGGATGTAATACATTTATTTTGAACAGTTGTTCAATTGTTATTTTCAGAAGGTTCTCATGTTATTTGCTTCCTCTGGTTCGTGGTCTTTGTCCCTCTGCATCATCCTTAGTGTATTTAGTATTTAATTAAATAAAATAGATAAATAGATAGATAAGATATATAGTATATTACTAGTATTATATACTTATATTATTAATGTCATATGTATTTATTTTATTATGTTCTTACTTAAATACATTTTTATTTCGTGGTTTTGTACATGTAGGTATTGTTTTTATTCTGTATTTTAATGTATAATAATTAATTCAGCGCTTTAGTGGTAATATTCTTTCAAGTTGTTTTACTACTAGAAGTTTTAAGTTATCTGGGGTACTTTGGCTGAAGTACCCTATGTTATTTTACACGCTCTTTAAGATTATGAAATAATATTTCCATTTATTTTATTATTTATTAACATATTCATTGTTTTATACTTAATATTGTATTTGTTTATTTATTATTAATTTACTATGTAATAATGTATTGATTATTTACATATTACTTTTTTATGTTGCTTTATCTTATTATTATTCATTTATTACTCTTTTTTAAATGATTAATACTATATTTTTTATTTTATGTTTATTTTTGTTCTAGTCAGGTTGTCTCTGAACTAGTAGCAAGCTGACAATCTGAATTCTTTTTTTCTTAAGCTTCTTTCTTTATTCTAACTTCTTTTGTACAGTCTGGTTTTGGTTAAAAACCCTTTAGCAATTTTATAATAGTATTACTTATTGACAGCCTGTACATGTAATAATTTGATAAATTACATCATTTATTTCTACTAAGGATAACTCCTTCCTTGTAGTGTTCCCATAGCCAAAATAACACTTGATGTTTCGCCATCAGGGCTCCAGAAAGGCATTTAAGAGGCCCTTTCTTCCCCCTGTATTTTGATTCCCCAGCTTTATCATTTTTACAACCAGCATTCCACCAGTCCAGCCTGCTAGTGTCCTGCCCAGTAAATCAGTCCTCAAGACTCAAAGCCTCTTTCTCTCAACTCCTACTCTGTCCAGATTTCCACCACACTTTTCCAACCGCTTCAAGCTGTCCAGTTTCCCTCTGAAAAGTCCCCACTCCTCCCCTTAAGGCCTACAGTAAGTCTTTTTCCTTCAGGAGTTGTGGCCCTTTTCAGCCACTATTATCACTGGGATCTAAACCACCCCTGCTTGCGGGCCCCAGTTTATTAAGGTCTTAAATAACCTTTGGAGGGAACTAAACCACCCCTTCTTGCAGGCCCCTCCTAAACACCTTTAATATCTTTTATATTTATAAAAAAGATATTAAAAATCACCCAAAAGACCCTTATTCCATATTGTTTTTTACCTTGCACCTTGTGTAGCTAGAAGGATATCAGTCCTTGGCATCACAGAGCGTGACACCACTTCTTTTCCTCTAATTTAATTCCATGATCCCACTTCTTCTCCTCAAGTTCAATTGAGTGGTTAAATTTCTTTTCCTCCAACTCGACCCCCTTATTATTGTTGTTGACCTGTTGTTCAAACTTCGACACCTCAAAACTGAGGCTTTCTCAAGCCACTTGTGCCTTTCCTAATGAAGAATCAAGTTGAAGAAGAATGTCAGTTAAATAAAATTGGAACAAGGATTACATCTCCAACTGGCCTGCATCCCTCTTCAACACATACTCTTCATATAGAGAAAAAGAATTGGAGGTGTTGGACCCTGAGGTTGATTGGCTCTTAGGATTGATATTGGCACTGTTGGATGTGTAAGATGTTGAGGTCTAATATTTTATTGCAGCAAACAAACTAAAGCTAATAATGGTATTTAACTAAACAATAAAAGAATATGACAGAAGGGAAAAAAATTGAGTAAGATAGATAATGAGATAAAGAATGAATTCACTAAGTACCTTAATTTGTTCTAGTCCAGGTGATAACTCAAAGAGAGAGAAACAAAGAATTCTTAAATGGAGAAAGATTGAAATAACTGGAAGCCTAATGAAAAGAAATAAGATTGGTCAATAACTTGAAATGGAAACAGAATGAGACAGTATAACAATGAATGAGAAAAATGAAGATGAATAAATGAGAGTACAATCTACCTCCACTTGAGTTGAATCGTGGCTCCTCCTGAATGTCTTTGCTCTGATTCAAGTGAGTGTAAAGGATCTAGAGTTTTGTCAAAACGGGTTGAGTCAATAGTAGATTAAGTATTATTGGTTGATTCGAAGTGTCAGCCTACCTGATGCCAAGGACAAGTCCTTCTAGCTACAGGTGGTGCAAGAATGAATGGAAAGAGTTACAAGACTCTGGGTAAGGTGAACAGTTGCAATTCCCAAAAGATATGGGGGAATTGTGACATAAAAATTGAGAGAAAATTGGGTTAATAATTATATTAAATAAATTCAATATAATTAAACCCAGAGGGGCCTGATAAATCAGGGGTGGTTTAGATCCCTCTAAGGTATCTTAAAAATAAATTGCAGAGGATTTAGGTACCTGGAACACTGGGGCCTGTTGGACCAGGGGTGGTTTAATCCCAGGAATGGAAATGGGGGAATATCTTCAAGAAAAAGGGTTATTACTTACTAGTAATAAACCTTGAGGGATCTTGGGGATATTCTGGGTGAAACTGGACAGTTTGAAGCGCTTGGATGGATGGATGGTGGAGCTGGATGGGCACTGTGAAGTTGTTGGGGAAGACAGGGCTAAAGAATAACTACTAAGAAGCTTACCAGACTGTGTTATAAAGATATATATCCAATAAGAAGTGGGTAAGGTTGTTAGTGGGTATTGTGGAGCATGAGGAGCCTTCTTTGGGCGGTTGAAGAGCTCCCTAAATAGTCTTGAGTTCCCTCTGGGGACCCTGTAGGTGTTATTGGCCAACTTGTGGGATCTTTGGACCACATTTTGGCCATTTTTGCTTTCTTGGTGACGCTTCAGCAGCCCTTGCTTTGAATACACGTCACCAATTGAGTTTATTATGATATTTATTTATTATTTGTTCATTTATATTGAGGTACAGTCTGCAGTACATTAGTACTAGTTGTTATGGATTAATACTGGTGGCTTATTTGTATTTATAATAAGCCACAGTATTGTTTGTACGGTTTGTTCACTCAATATATTTTATTTATATGTATAAATAAATAATACCATTCATTATATTTAGTTCTTTAGTCCCCAGTGATCTTTATTACATATGTAACATATGTAATGAGGTCACTGGGGCGTGTTTTTATAGATTTGGGTGTACCTGAGTGACTGTGGAGTCCGCGTGCTAAGTTGAGAGCCTGTAAGGGGCTTAATGTTTGCGCGGGGGCTTATATCCCAACTTTGGCGCGGGCTTTCAGTCACGCAGGTTGAACTTCAAGTTCTGCGGACTGCGGTACAAGGGGTTTGAGTAAAACACGGTGTATTTACACTATCTCTCCTAATTTACACAACACCTCATTTACGTGACTGGAAATGAGGTTTAAGAATATGTATATATATATAAGCATTTTATATTTAGTTCTTTAGTCCCCAGTGATCTTTATTACATATGTAACATATGTAATGAGGTCACTGGGGCGTGTTTTTATAGATTTGGGTGTACCTGAGTGACTGTGGAGTCCGCGTGCTAAGTTGAGAGCCTGTAAGGGGCTTAATGTTTGCGCGGGGGCTTATATCCCAACTTTGGCGCGGGCTTTCAGTCACGCAGGTTGAACTTCAAGTTCTGCGGACTGCGGTACAAGGGGTTTGAGTAAAACACGGTGTATTTACACTATCTCTCCTAATTTACACAACACCTCATTTACGTGACTGGAAATGAGGTTTAAGAATATGTATATATATATAAGCATTTAATTACGGCAAGTACTTTTTATTTAAAAGGTACTTGCTAATTCTTCCTTGCTAATTTACATAGTGAAGGAGTGGGAATTAGGACCTGTGAGTGAGGTACCCTAGGTTAAATTTAGTGTAGATTCAGAATATTAAAGAATATTTTAACTATTATTTGATATTCTATATTTTTTTATAATAATTTTGTGGGAAACTTGTGATAGGTTGCTCTGTCATAGTAGCAAGCTGACACGAAGTGTGATTTGTTGGTTCTTGTTGAGTCTGAAGAACTTGATCTTGGGGTGCGAGTCTTGATTATAAACCTGATTCTTGACATTGCATATGACTATGCATGCGGGGCCTGAAGGTAAAATCACTGGAGACAATTTAGAATCATTTATAAGACAGGATGCCCTTTGCTTGTCCTTGGGTGTTTCAGTTGGCAACAGTTTATGTTAATTTGCAGGAGAATCCAATGCAGCGTTGTTAGGTTTCAAAGTGGTGCATTATTTGTTTTTATTCTTCTTGCAGGGTGACTGAGTATCTTCTCGAGCATCAGATGGACAGTAATCCTCTGAATCACTTGTGTCAAGGGCCCTTTCTTTGGCAGTTAGGGAATCCACAGCCCTTTGATAGCGCTTAGATGATTTAGCCTTTCCACTAGGACAATCACTTTCTTCCTGTCCTTGCTAATGTCAAACATGGGAAGAAATGGGGCTTTAGCTAATCAATCGAAAAACAGTGATTAATTGATCCAATAACAAACCAGGATTGCCACTTCATTTTCATCTGACGGATTGTCACAAACACTGGCAGGTCCAACTCTTTCCTAAATTATTTGGTGGCAAGGTCAATTGTTTGAAGAAGCAATTGCACACCAGGAAAAAAAAATGATCACTTGATGGCAAGTGACATTTGGACAACTTCACTCATCTATCCTCCATCTATCCACTGCTACTCCTTGAATTGATTTAAAAAACAATTGGTTATTTAATCTTCTACCTTGAACAAACAGAGGCTGTGCCTGATGATAACAGCCTTCTGTGCATATAATTTTTGTGTAGCTGCTCAGTGCTGCTCAGCTTTGATTACAATAGGTACATAGCTCAGTGGAAACTTCATTCCCACCCTCATTGATGTGCCTTCCTTCTGACCAACAGTCATTTCTGAGCTGTGCCAGGTTGAACACGTAAATTTACCAAACTGAACACTGAGCTACACTAGGGTTAATACTGAGCTACCAGTGTGAAAGCTGAGCTTGCTCAGGGGAAATATTGAGCTATGCTGGAGTGAACACTTATAATCTGTGCAAGACTGAACACTAATCTGTGCCAGAGTTTGCACTGAGCTTTGCTATAGTAACTCCTGAGCTCAGCCAGGGAAAACTGATGAGCAACAGAAAAAAAAATTAAACCAGTGAAAACTGAGCAGAATCAGTGAAACTGAGCAGAATCAGTGAAAAATGAGCAGAATTAGTGAAACTGAGCAGAATCAGTGAAAAATGAGCAGAATGAGTAAAAAAAGAGCAGAATTAGTAAAAATGAGCAGAATCAGTTAAAAATGAGCAGGATGTGGAAAATTCACAGAACCAGTCAAAACTGAACAGAATCAGTGGAAACTGAGCAGAATAAGTGTAAACTGAGCAGAATCAGTGGAAGCTGAGCAGAATCAGTGGAAGCTGGGCAGAATCAGTGGAAAATGAGCAGAATCAGTGTAAACTGACCTGAATCAGTGAAGTGTGATCTGTTCCAGTGGAAAAGGAGCTATTAAATTAAACCACCATTGAGAATCAAATATACAGGAAGAGTAGGATTGGAGCAGCTTTGGAGCTGCAACCAAAGTTGCAGAATGTCACTTTGCATCAAGTGAGCATTGTTTTTTCCTGGTGTGCATAAGTAACAAAAAGAAATTCCAACACACCTCTTCACTGTCCCTGCCTCCTTCAGACCTATTCTCATTTGTTTCTAAAGGTTCCAAGATTGCTGACTAAGTCATCACGTATAAAAAATATTGAATATATTAGCAATCATCAAAAAAGTCAATGAAACAACTGATTGATCTTACAAGTGGAGCCCTAGAGTTATTGTAATCCACAGATACATTATCTGAGTCATATTTCTCAACATTTTTGTCCAAGTTTTTGTCCTTGGGACCAGAAGAGTCAGAGCTCTCATCACCGTTTTGAGCATTTACTTTGTACAAGGGCGTCACAAACGGTTGCTTCCCCATCTGTCAGCTTGCTACTATGACAGAGCAACCTGTCACAAGTTTCCTACAAAAAATTATTATAAAAAATGTATAATATCAGAATAATAGTTAGAATATTATTTGATATTCTGAATCTACACTAAAATCAACCTAGTGTACCTCACTCACAGGTACCCCTAATTATCACTCCTTCACTATGTAAATTAGCATACAAGAATTAGCAAGTACCTTTAATAAAAGGCACTTGCATTAATTAATGCTTATATATATAAATACATATGCTGAAACCCCATTTCCAGTCACAGAAATGAGGTGTTGTGTAAATTAGGGGAGATAGTGTAAATACACCGTGTTTTACTCAAACCCCGCGTACCGCAGTCCGCAGAACTTGAAGTTCAACCCGCGTCAAAGTTGGGATATAAGCCCCCGCGCAAGCATCAAGCCCCCCACAGGCTCCCAGGTTGGCACACGGACTCCACAGTCACTCAGGTACACCCAAATCAACAAAAACACGCCCCAGTAACCTCATTACACATGTTACATATGTAATGAAGACTACTGGGGACTATAGATTTAATTATATTAGATTGTATTGTCATTTACACACATAAATAAAAATACACTGA
Organism: Puccinia hordei; assembly: GCA_007896445.1. Lineage (NCBI taxonomy): Eukaryota > Fungi > Basidiomycota > Pucciniomycetes > Pucciniales > Pucciniaceae > Puccinia > Puccinia hordei. Next base: position 410,203 of record RDRW01000429.1, on the reverse strand, counting down.
CTGAACAAACAGTACAAATAATACTGTGGCTTATTATAAATACTAATAAGCCACTAGTATTAAATATATAACAACCAGTAATGATGTACTACAGACTGTAAATCAAAATAAATAAATAAATACATTAAATAAATCAATTGGTGACTTGTATTCAAAGCAGGGGCTGCTGAAGCGTCACCAAGAAGGCAAAAATGGCCAAAATGTGGTCCAAAGATCCCACAAGTTGGCCAATAATACCTACAGGGTCCCCAGAGGGAACTCAAGACTATTGAAGGAGCTCTTCAACCGCCCAAAGAAGGCTCCTCATGCTTCACAATACCCACTAACAACCTTTCCCACTTATTATTAGATAAGACATCTTTATAACACAGTCTGGTAAGCCTCTTAGTAGTTATTCTTTAGCCCTGTCTTCCCCAAAAATTTTACAGTGACCATCCAGCTCCACCAACCATCCATCAAAGCGCTTCAAACTGTCCAGTTTCACCCAGAATATCCCTAAGATCCCTCAAGGTTTATTACTAGTAAGTAATAACCCTTTTCTTGAAGATATTTCCCACTTTCCTTTCCTGGGATTAAACCACCCCTGATTTATCAGGCCCCAGTGTTCCAGGTACCTAAATCCTCTGCAAATTTTTTTGCAAGATACCTTAGAGGGATCTAAACCACCCCCCATTTATCAGGCCCCTCTGGTTTTAATTATATTAAATTTATTTAATATCATTATTAACCTATTTTTCTGTCAATTTTTACGTCACAATTCCCCAATATCTTTTGGGAATTGTAACTTTGTACCTTACCCAGAGTTTATATACTCTTTCCATCTATCCTTGCACCACCTGTAGCTAGAAGGACTTGTCCTTGGCATCGGGGAGGCTGACACCATCAGCTGATGCATAGCATGGAAATGTGGACAAATTTTGTTGAGATTCTTGTCAATGGTAATAATTCCTGCTGATTGGTCTTCATTGGTGAGTCCAAAGCCAGTGGAGAGGGATTGGGTATGTGTTTTCTTGTACTTGTCCTTGTAGCTGTTAAAACAATCTTTCATCTGCCTGGGGGTTAGATTTATTTGTGAAGGGGATTGATTTCTCAGATTGACTGCCATAAGCTCAAATCACTTAATCTTCCCTTTGGCTGGCCTTCCAACCGCCGGTGCCTTACCAGTTCCAAAGCACAAATCATAATTCTTTTGGATTTTGAGCCAGTCAATTATTATGAGGAATTTGTCCTTCTGTAGGTGAGAAGAAGTTTTTCCGGTTGTATCATTGTCAGAGACATGTTGTGCTTGCTTCTTGATGGGCTTCTTCCTGCTTGCTGACTTCTTTTGTCAGCCTCCCTGATGCCAAGGACAAGTCCTTCTAGCTACGGGTGGTGCAAGAATGAAAGGAAAAGAGTGGTAAACTCTGGGTAAGGTACAAAGTTGCAATTCCCAAAAGATATGGGGGAATTGTGACGTAAAAATTGAGAGAAAAATGGGGTAATAATTATATTAAATAAATTTAATATAATTCAACCCAGAGGGGCCTGATAAATCAGGGGTGGCTTAGATCCCTCTAAGGTATCTTGCAAATAAATTGCAGAGGATTTAGGTACCTGGAACACTGGGGCCTGATAAATCAGGGGTGGTATAATCCCAGGAAAGGAAAGTGTGGAATATCTTCAAGAAAAAGGGTTATTACTTACTAGTAATAAACCTTGAGGGATCTTGGGGATATTCAGAGTAAAACTGGACAGTTTGGAGCGCTTTGATGGATGGTTGGTAGAGCTGGATGGTCACTGTAAAGTTGTTGGGGAAGACCGGGCTAAAGAATAACTACTAAGAGGCTTACCAGACTGTGTTATAGAGATGTTTTATCTAACAATAAGTGGGAAAGGTTGTTAGTAGGTATTGTGAAGCATGAGGAGCCTTCTTTGGGCGGTTGAAGAGCTCCTTCAATAGTCTTGAGTTCCCTCTGGGGACCCTGTAGGTATTATTGGCCAACTTGTGGGATCTTTGGACCACATTTTGGCCATTTTTGCCTTCTTGGTGACGCAATACAAGTCACCAATTGATTTATTTAATGTATTTATTTATTTATTTTGATTTACAGTCTGTAGTACATCATTACTGGTTGTTATATATTTAATACTAGTGGCTTATTAGTATTTATAATAAGCCACAGTATTATTTGTACTGTTTGTTCAGTCAGTGTATTTTTATTTATGTGTGTAAATGACAATACAATCTAATATAATTAAATATATAGTCCCCAGTAGTCTTCATTACACATGTAACATGTGTAATGAGGTTCCTGGGGCGTGTTTTTGTTGCTTTGGGTGTACCTGAGTGACTGTGGAGTCCGTGTGCCAACCTGGGAGCCTGTGGGGGGCTTGATGTTTGCGCGGGGGCTTATATCCCAACTTTGGCGCGGGCTTTCAGTCACGCGGGTTGAACTTCAAGTTCTGCGGACTGCGGTACGCGGGGTTTGAGTAAAACACGGTGTATTTACACTATCTCTGCTAATTTACACAACACCTCATTTCCGTGACTGGAAATGGGGTTTAAGCATATGTATATATGTATATATGCATTTAATTACGGCAAGTACTTTTTATTTAAAGGTACTTGCTAATTCTTCTTTACTAATTTACATAGTGAAGGAGTGGGAATTAGGGGTACCTGTGAGTGAGGTACCCTAGATTAAATTTAGTGTAGATTCAGAATATTAAATAATATTCCAACTATTATTTGATATTCTATATTTTTTATAATAATTTTTGTGGGAAATTTGTGACAGGTTGCTCTGTCATAGTAGCAAGCTGACAATATATATTAAAGCATGAGGAGGCAAAATACAGGGGGAACAAGGGCTCCTTAAATGCCTTTCTGGAGCCCTGATGGCGAAACACAGGATTTATTTTTGGCTATGGGAACATTTAAAAGGAAGGGGTTAAGATTTAATATAAATGTATGTATTTGTTTAATTAAATTTCCATATGTACAGGCTGTCTACTGTTGGTACAGCCTGTCTATGCTCTGTTACTAGCATCTTGAGGCGCTTCTGAGCCTCTGACAAGGTGTATTAAATGTGTGGATCCAAGGTTTTAATTACATGTCAATAAGTATTTGATTACATGACATATGCACTTGTTGATCACACTTGTCAGAGTTTAAAAGATGTGTGTTGTATACAATGTGAGATACATCTGTTTTTTTTATCTGTGGGCCCTTCAAGAGCTTCTTGTTTGATTCCTGTCATGCAGGCTCTCTGGGAATGCATGACTGCAGAGATCTGTCAATCAATAATTTCCCACTAAGGATGTAATACATTTATTCTGAACAGTTGTTCAATTATTATTTTCAGAATGTTCTCAGGTTATTTCCTTCCTCTTGTTTGTGGTCTTTGTACCTCTGAATCATCCTTAGTGTACTTAGTATTTAATTAAATAAAATAAATAAATAAACAGATACTATAGTATATTACTAGTATTATATGCTTATATTATTAAGGTTATATGTATTTATTTTATTATATATTTATTTAAATACATTGTTATTCCGTGGTTTTGTATATGTATTTATGGTTTTTATTCTGTATTTTAATGTATAATAATTATTTCAGCACTGTTAGTGGTAATATTCTTTCAAGTTGTTTTACTACTAGAAGTTTTAAGTTATCTGGGGTACTTTGGCTGAAGTAACCTAGGTTATTTTACACGCTCTTTAACATAATGAAATAATATTTCCATTTATCCTATTATTTATTAACATATTCATTTTTTTATACTTAATATTGTATTTGTTTATTTATTATTAATTTACTATGTAATAATGTATTTATTATTTACATATTACTTTTTTATGTTGCTTTATCTTATTATTATTCATTTATTACTCTTTGTTAAATGATTAATACTATATTTTTTATTTTATGTTTATTTTTGTTCTAGTCAGGTTGTCTCTGAACTAGTAGCAAGCTGACATTACACAAAACCTCATTTCCGTGACTGTAAATGGGGTTTAAGCATATGTATATATATATATAAGCATTAATTAATGCAAGTGCCTTTTTATTAAAGGTACTTGCTAATTCTTCTTTGCTTATTTACATAGTGAAGGAGTGAGAATTAGGGGTACCTGTGAGTGAGGTACCCTAGGTTATTTTTATTTTAGATTCAGAATATCAAATAATATTCAAACTATTATTTGATGTTCTATCATATTTTATAATAATTTTTGTAGAAGTCTTGTGACAGGTTGCTGATCTGTCATAGTAGCAAGCTGACATCTTTGGTATCACTTTTCCTTTCCGGGCAATGAATTTATTTGTTTTTTTGATAGGCATTGTTCTGGGATCAGGGAATGATGGATTAATGTTTTTTCTGCAAGCAAGTTTATAATTGGCTAAACTTCCAAATTTTGAGGAAAACTGAAGAGCAATTTTGGGTTTGTGATTGGGTGGAGTTGTATTGGCAACAATTTATTGTTGGTTGGGGTTGAATTGTGGAGGATTATTGATTGCATTGGGGTTGTATTTTTGGAAAGTTTGGATCCTGAGTTGTGATTGGTTGAATTGTGGAGGATTGTGGTTTTTGTAATTATAATTGGTGTTTTTGTTGTTGATACTTGACAGGTTGGTTTCATAATTCTGGATTTGGTGAAACCCGTTGATTAGATAATCATGGATATGGTCATATTTGATACCCCCTATTAGGGGGTATCACATATGACCAAATCCACCATTAAAACCAGTGGATTGAACTTTTCAAGAAAATTTGGATTTTGGAAATTCTGACCAATTTTATATGGGTATCAATGGTTTTTAAAAATGTTGGATTTTCAAAACCAGATGATTAGATAATGGTGGATTTGGTCATACTTGATACCCCCTATTACATTATTACTATGTAGTGCTCTATGTATTCTAAGATTCTATCTTTTTCTTAATTTTGTTAAAATTTATGTTTTTACAAGTACATAGCCCCCAATTTTGGGGGGAGGGACTTGTAGAAAGACACAGATTGACGCCAAGATCCGTGATCCGTGTCATGCAACCTAACGGGCCAACGTTGACCCGTCAGGTTGCATGTATTGATACGGTACAAACCTTGCATGGTTTGTTTGGCTCCAGGAGCCTATTTTTTTAGTTTTATAGTAGAAGTTTGTTATATTTTATGTTACATTATTAATTGTGTAATAATGTCTCTTTAATGTGTATTTTTATTGAATAATTATTTATTATTATTTTGGTTCTAGTCAGGTTGTCTCTGAGCTAGTAGCATGCTGGAAGGAAAATTTGAACAACTGTTAATAATAAAGATGAAGGAACAAAATAGAGATTCTGTAAATGAAAAGGAAATCAAGGAGGTACAGGATTCTTGGAAATTCTTTGATTCAGATAGGTTATTGAATAGCAAAAGATGTCATCAAAAAAAGGCTGAGGAACCCTGTTAGAGGCATTTGAAAAGAGGATTGAATAGAGCTTGTCTTCTGTTTCAAGTGCAAGCCACTTTTCAAGCATTTTCCAAATCATCTTCAGTGTTTTACTTCTGTAAAACCCATATATTTTGTCTTCTTTGTTTTTGGTTAGAAAATAAGGAGCTGACTTAAGTATTTTGGCCGCGTTCATTCCATATGAGGAATGCAATCTTTTTAAAATTGGTTGAAAATTCATGGCAGCACTATGTATTCTACCTGAATTGTTGTGGTTGTTCAGGTCTTGCATTGATAGTTTTTGATCTGTTTTTACAAAAATTGAAGTAATCATATCCACATAAAACAGAAACAAAATAAACTGATCCACAAGAAGTGTACTCGACCCATCATCAATTTTTAGATTAAGATCTTGAAAATTTTTCCCAGATTTTTCTTGATAGAATTGATACCAGGAATCCCTGTTAGACCAAAAAATTGTGGCTGATTTCTGTATCAATTGATCTCTGCTAGCCTTTTTCTGTACCGCCGGTCTTACCGCTATGGGTAAGTAGGATGCACGTACTTGGCAAATCTTTCGCCAAGCTTCCCCTGGATCATCCTCATTGATAGTTAGTGGTTCTCCCTTGTTGCCAATGATCAACTTGATCCTCCCAATTGAGAATTCATCTTTTTTTGTTGGGTTTTCAACTTTGAACATCTCAGCTTCAAATCTTAGTGGTTTGAGAGGTGTTTCCCAAAGGCTGGATGTGAATTTTGGTGTTGTTTCAAGCTGATTGGTGGCAATGGCATTTGAAGGGTGCTGATCAATCAATTCATCAAGCAACACCTGAGCTATTCCTTGCTGCTCATGATGTAGAAGGTTGATGCTAGGAGATATTTCAACCTCTGAAAGAAATTTGTTCTGAAATTGTTTTAGTACGGAATCATTGTATAAAACTTGTTGAGTGGAGGACTCCTTTGTAAGCTGACTCTTGCCATCCATTGGGTTACCAGTCAGTGTTTTTTTTTTTTTTGATGAGCCATTATTTCGATGAAGTGTAGAGCTCATTTTCCGCTTGCGGACAAGTTCACCTGGGCAGTTAGGAAAATGCACCATATTGTTTGCTTGAAGATAGTTCAAGTGATGGGTCCCTGGAGGGTTTTCCATCGCATCTAGCCCATTGGTTACCCTCCATCTAACGTATTTTTCGACCATCGCCTCTCTTTCACTAGGTCCCATCCATCTATCGGTATTTGCGTTGTAACCGGTTGAGACTTTCAGTCTATTTGCTTGCATACTCGGCAGGTCCAAAGGCGGAGGGATGGTGTGTAATTCCGGAATCAGTGGGTGTAATGATGATGATGATGAACCAAAAACATTCCAGCTTTCCTGATGGCATTGTTCTGAAGGGCCTCCGTAACTCGTCCACCAAGCTTCAGGGAGGCGGACTGTGTGCTGATTCTCTACGGAAGTAATCGTGGACGGATGGGAGTGGGTAGAAACTTTCTGGCCACAAGTTGAGATGGGGTTGGTATTAGATGCTTGCGGTTGCTCCAATGAGCCATAGTTGGTGGATGCAGGATCAGTGCCCGTGGTCACTTGAGGGATGCTAGGATGAGGTGTTTGCATGGAAGAAGTGTTGATCCACTCGGGAATTTCGTCCATCTTCGGAGTATCATTCAAGTCGAAGTCATGGGCAAAATGACTATCCTCCACAGCCCAGGAAGTGATGCAAGCATGTTCAAAGAGTATTATAGCACCGACGAAAAAGGTTGCCCAAAACATTTTGGTTGCGTGCCGTGGGTTTGTGGCAATAGTGCGGGACCCTTTCTTGCCAATCCCTCGGGCGACCCACATTAAATTTTAATCTCAGAGTTCCCTTGCAGGTCGCTCAGACATGTTTGCCAGTTACGGGTATATTGCGTCACCGAGGAAACAGTAGATTGCACTTAAATTCAAATGTCCCACTTCACGGTGATAGCCCTGCTCCAGTGATTGGAGGTCACTCTTGCACTTGGAACTTGTGTTGAGAAGCAAAGACTCTTTATTGCAAATCTTAACAGCGCCAGTAGTAGTAGATGACTAATAGATAAATGAAAGAAACAAAGCACAACCAGACAAGAAACGGAACACAATTAGAATGTCAAATAGGAAGAAAAGAAACAGACAAGAAAAATGAACCAACGTTTAAGATCAGAAAACTTGTGTGATATAACGACAACAATAGCTAACAATAACGAACAATGTGAGAATTGATATGACTATGAAAACATACAAAATCAAGAGTTTAGTTTCTGATCACAAACAATAACGAAGAAACAACAAACTGAGAAAACAAAAGAAACACAATATTCAACTAACTCTGATAGATGTTATGTGTGATTTTTATTTTTTCAGCGACTCTTCCTCTCCTCCTAAAACTGTTGATTCCTGCAAATTCAATCTGGTAACGTAGTTGGTGTAAGTGATTGTAACGACAAAGACACGCTGATGATCTTTTACCTGGAACACCAGTTCTTGATTATTTTATAAAGTTGAGCAAATCTGACGAAAAGAGATGCGTCGCGGTAAGCTCCTGCAAGCCACGGTATCGGTCCCAAACTCGGTTAAATTGCTACTCACCTGACGAACAGAGATGTGTTGCGGTAAGCTCCTGCAAGCCACGGTATCGGTCCCAAACTCGGTGAAGAGAGAGAAAGGGGCCGGTACCGGGACTGCAAGATAGACTAAATACAAGTGTACGCGCCGCAGCTTTGTGGTTCTGCTGCGGCAAATCTAGATTATGGTTCTAGAAACTAGATTATGTTTATACAACTATGTGTTTGCAATCTTGTTAACCTATGAACTCTAACACTCCCCCCCATGATTGCAAACATCACCATGCCAAGCCCAACTTTACCGCCACCACCCCTATCTTGTTTGGTCCTAACTTCTTTGTGAAAATGTCCGCCATCTGATCCACCGTCAAAGTCCATTGAAATTTGACGTGATTATCTCTGAAAAAGTCATTGACAAAATAAAAGGCTCACAGTAAATACTTCATCTTCTTTCTTGATCCGTTGTCTTTGGCAATCAGAATTGTGGTTTGATTATTGCAAAAGATGTTCATTGAGAGTTGATGATGTATGTCGTTAATTAAGATTGAGATGCCAGAAAATATTTGAGAACTGTCCAATAACGCCACATATTCCGCCGCACAGGTGTATAATGCCACCACCATCTGTTGCCTAGCTCCCCATGCAATTGAATTACCGAAATGTTGAATTACATAGCCAGAAGTTGACCTCTTGTTCTTGCCTCCCCAATTTGCATCCGACCAAAGATCCAATCCCTGCTTGTCACTTTTGAATGTGAGCCTCACCCCAATCAATCCCTTCAAATACCCTACCAAGTAGTCCAACGCCTTCCAGTGTGCATCCAAGGGCCAATTGCTGTAACAAGCTAGGAGGTTGACGCTGTAGGATAGGTCTGGCCAAGTGCCACAAGCTAGATACATTAAAAATCCAATAACCAAACGGTATTCCATCTCTTCAACTGGGTCGTGAGCGCTGATCTCAAGATTTTCGTTGGGTAATGGGCTTCTATGATTAAAAATCGGTCTAGCGCAGTTGTCCATGATTTGTTGGGAAAGCAATTCTTGATCCATGATGATTTTGCCGTCAATTTCTTGAATGTTGATACCAACCATCCTTTTTATTCCATTGCTCCATTTAATCTTCATTTCACTTTGCATTGTCTGTTGGAGTTGGTCGAGAAGGAGCTGGTTGGATGTTATGACAAAACCGTCATCCACATGTAGCCATATGATAACAAAATCATTACCCTTCCGATATACATAAAGTGACTGCTCGAGTTTGGATGCAACAAAGCCTACATCTTCCATCTTCTTCTTGAAGAATTGCCACCAAAATCTCGCCGCCTGGCGAGTTCCATACATTGCCTTCTTAAGGTGCATGATTTTCCCTCGCCATTCGGGGAATAGTTTGACTGGAGGCTGAACATACACTTCTTCATCAATTGGACTGTAAAGATAGGCCGAGCTGACATCAAATGTTGCTTTGGCATTATTGAATTTGTTGGCCAGAGACATAAGTAGCCGCAGTGTGTTGAGGGACGCTGTAGGCGCATAAGTTTCATTACAGTCTTTCCCTATCTGCTGGTTAAAGCCCTTGGCTACATACCTTGCTCAAAAGATTTCTTTTCCCCCAGCTTCTTCGGCCGTTTTGATTGTAAATACCCAAAGAAACCCTCGAGCCTTCACACCCGGAAAAGGATTAACCGGTTCCCAAACCTCTAGATCCCTGAATTTTTCAATCTTGTAGTCGGCAGCCTCTTTCCACAAGTCCGCTGCCGCACTATTAAGAGCCTTCTTTATTGTTTTCGGTAGTTGCCTGTCACTTGTTACTGGGAGCTTGGATATGAACTTTTGTTCTCTCTTGGCAATCACGTCTGTTTCTTCTTTGCCAAGCGTAAGGACTATTTGATTAAGGATAAAATCAAGGTCACCCTTTGCTTGGGTCTTTTTCACCGGGAGATTCTGATATTCCGGAAACATGACCGCCGTTGAGTGTATCATACGGCCTTCTCATGGTAGCCAAATTAGCCATCCTCCCACAGCCTGCGGGTAACCCAGGAGCTTACCTTGCTGAGACCTCTCATCAAGTTTACTCCTTTGTTCCTTAGGGACAAGGGCTAGGACATTGGCTCCAAAGGGGTATAGTCAATCGGGTTCAATGTCAACACCGTACAGTGCCTTGAGGGGGGACGTGTCGATCTTGCTATTTGGGATGTGGTTATGTATGTAGGAAGCTGCTTGATACGCGTAGCTCCAGAAGGGTAGCTGCATCTTGCTTTCATGCAGCATGGTCCATGCCATATTGCCTAAAGTCCTATTCACACGCTCCGCTTCCCCATTTTGCTCCGTACTACAAGGTGCCACCGGCGCCAGCGCAATCCCTAACGGTTTCAGCAAACGTTGAAGCGTCCCGGTGTATTCAGGTGCATTGTCGCTCCTGATGCATTTTGGGAACTTGCCAAAAGACGTCTTGATGTTCTGTACCCATTTGACAATTTTATTGGGAACTTCATCTCGAGAATTGATGATTGCTGTCCAGATGTAGTTCAATGCATGATCTCACAGAGTTAGGACATAACGTCTACCTGAAATGTCGTATGGAAATGGTCCAGCTACGTCAGTCACTAAGAAATCTAAAGGCAAATCTCTTGGGATCAAAGAATTCGCGCCGGGTGACTTCTTGTTGAGGGCTTTAGATTTTGCGCATTGTTCACAAAAAAACAATTGCCATATCTTTTTCTCAATCTCTTCAGGGTAGTGGATCTTCAAGTACTTCTTGACTACCGCCTCAGAGACATGTCCAAGTCTTCGGTGCCGTAGATAGGGATCAAACAATGGGAGATGGGTAACTTTGTTGACATTCATTGCATTTTTACACATATCTATGTACAAGCAATGATTGTCATATGCCGTATTGAAACTAACAAGTGCTGGTCTGACTAATGTTGCCGTTGATTGATTGAAGTTACTGATCCACCCTGCCTCTGCCAGATGACCGACCAATAGAATCAACCTGTCCACACCTGGGCAATAGTAAACATCATTGATTTCAATTGGACCGCTGCTTGATTGGATTCAAACTTTCCCCTTGAACCTAACATCAACGGTTACTTCAGCAACTGCCTATGCTATTGTCCTAGGACGTTCAAGTTCTTGAAGTGTGACAAAATGTTTGAGAGTTCCACTCACGTGTGTTGAAGCTCCCAAATCAAGAAGAACTTTGCCATCATCAACATCAAGCACATCAACCTGCTGTAATCAATTTTGGGTGTATGTTGGCCGAGCGGGAGGAAGGTAGTTTGACTGTGGGCTGTTGTGTCCTGGTGGCGGGTGATCAATAATGCACATGTTTATGTTGTCCCAGTAAGCAGCGCAGTTATTGTACCAATGCCCTTGCTGCTTACAGTAATGACAGGTGTCACCATATCATGCTTTAAGGGGGTCAGTGAGGGGTTGTCCCTTATATTACAAGGCTTTTTTGACTGAGATATTGTTGTTGGGTGGGTCGGGTCAAAACGGTCTGTGCATATTGGGAGGTGCACGTTTGTTCTGGTAGTTGGGGTGTTGGTAGTGCGTGTTATTTGTACTCATGGCATTGATTGAGTCCAGGTCCATAGGGGCATACATGTCTCCTTGGTGCACCGACTTGTTCTTGTTCTTCGAAGAAGCCGTTTGGATCACGGTCGCAACATCGCTGAAAGACAGGGCTGATTTGGCTTTGTCAGCTTTCTGTACTCTACTCCACTTATTGTGGCGTGTACAGTAAGGACTAAAGAATTATTTTACACTTAAAAAGTGTAAATAAGCAATTTCCAACAAGAACAATTACTTAAGTGTTTATAAAACACTAAGTATCAAAAAACAGGTTATAACCCTGCTGCCAAAACTTCTATTAAGGGATTTAAATCCTAGAAGGGCTAAACAGATTGATACACGGTTCTTCCAATCCAATTAAAGGTATTTAATTGATTGGGGGGGGATTTGGTTGAGGAATTTTAACTAATTAAGATAGTATATAAATAAAGGCCAGTCCTCCTTACTTACAGGAGAAGGTGAGCGCTGTCAGCCTCTGTGATGCCAAGAACTGGATTCTTCTAGCTACACAGGGTGCAAGGTAAAAACAGCTGCAGGTTGTGCAGTGACAGGTGGGTAAAAAAGGTGAAAAGATATAAAAAACTATAAAGTTTTTATTAACAGAGGGGCCTGAGTTACAGGGGTATTTACTGTGCCCTCTAAAATATTCAGGACCTGTGTGAACAGGGGGTATTTTGGGTACCTGAAAGTCTAGTCCTTTGAACAAGGAGTACACCTAGACAATAATTGCTGAAGGAATGGAGGAAATAGACTTACTGCTTCTATTTCCTGTCAGAGGTTCTTCAGGGAGTTGTAGGTGGTCCAGAAGCGCTCACAAGGTTGAGTAACAGGTGGTGGTTGAGTGCTGAGAAAGGTGAAAGGGTTGTTGAATGAACTTCAAGTATAAAACAAGCAAAAACTGACTATATAACAGGCTAAAAAAGGCTGGTTGATATGGTGGGTAAAAGCTGGTAAATGTATATGAAGATGGGGATATCATTCCGTGGGAAGGAAGGGCTGTTTATATATCCATTCCTGGCTCTTGGGGGCGAAGCAGAAGCTCTGTTTTGCCTGGTCTAGTCTTCTACTAAGCCCTAGTTACCTGTATACCTGGTTTGGTTACGGTAGGGCTTAGTTACATGTTTCAAAAGGCCCAAAGTGGTTTAATGTTCTCATAAAGGTGAATACTTTCGTTTCTTCCTTCCTTTTGGACCAGTAGTCTATTTACAACCAACCAATTGGGCTAGCTTGGCCTTAGTAGGAAAAGTATGGCCGCGGCGTTGGTTGTGGCTTTTATTACAGGTGCCAGGTACATGTAACTATGGAAATTATGATTTCAACCTTATTTATGCATCATACCCGAACTCTATTAAACTTAATTACATAGTCTACTAGCATATATTCAAGGTTATGTAGATCTTTAAGTCATATAAAACCTTGAAGGCCTTGTGAAGGGATATGAAGGAGTAATAATTAAGGGGTACTTTTGCTGAGCTACCCTAGGTTAATTTACGTGTAGATTCCGAATCTGAAATAATATTCTGAGGTTTCTTTATACTTTAGAAGTTATAACTAGATTCTGTGTTATATGTTTTGTTTTTAATCATTTCTTTCGAAACAAAAGACATAAGGTGTGCATTCTTTTGAGACTAAGAATATAAGTTGTATATTGATATAATTTGCTATGGTCAGGTTGTCTCTGAATTAGTAGCAGGCTGAAAAGCGCCTTTGTAGCTTATAATAAGTTATCTAGTGTGTGTTAAAATTGATGGGGGGAGGATGTCTTCAATTTGGTGAAGAAACCTCCTCCTTAAATAATAAATATTTTGTATTAATCCCTCTGTAATTTATTTGACAGTGGGGATTGGGGCAATGTTGACAGGTGAATCTGATCAGCCTGTTCGTGGTAAGAAGTAAAATATGGTGTCATATTTAATTTAAATGATGCCATATTTATTTCACATTAATTAAATTAATTTAATGTTTATTTTTCTTAATTAAACTAAATAATTTTTAATCACATGTACATGTAACTTCCTTTGGGGTTAGAGCTTGTAAAAGCGCTTGCTCTGGAGAGTTGAACATGTGGGAATTAATATATAAGTAATTATTGCATAATTATTATACTTTACATAAAGATTTACCTTTATTTATGTGTAATTTTATACTATAAATTACTATGGGTTAATCTTGGATCTTCCAGGATTTTCAAGATGAAAACTATGCCAATAAATGGTTCTTTATCCATTTATTGCATGTTTGAAAATTAATTTTCCAAAGATTTCCATTAATTAAATTATAACTTAATTTTAGTAAAATATAGATATAATTTAGATAAACAATTTTTATTGAATGTGGTCATGAGTGTGGCTTGAACTCAGGTCCTCATGTCAATAACAGATATTACTGAGCCAGTCTCTAACTGTTAGACTATTGTACCATTTGATAAGATGACAAGGTCCAATTTTCTCTCTGTTCAGACTATAAAACATAATAATACGAATAAAGAATAATAATAATTATTCAAGATTACAGTTTCAAGTATTAAATGTTACATAATACATGAAATATCTTGGTGGCTGACAGTTGGAAGGGGTGTTTTGACCGCATCTGCGTTGTTCATGTTGAATTCTTGAAGTATCTTTTCAACGTAGTTCTGATGATGTATTGTGTTTTTCTAAATGCTAGGACTGATTTGCATCAAGATTTGTTAAAATCTGTCAAAAAAAAACAATATTTTATGTTTTTCAAAACCCATCATCTGGTCAAGTCTTGAGTGTACAGCTAATGTACAAAACCTTGCGGAATTCTGGGTATTTTTTTTTTTTTGCCCACCAATTTTTTTTTTCCCCCCCAAAAAAAATTTTTCACCCGGCCCCAACTCCCGAAGCCCAGTGTAACCAACTGGGCGGAAGCATTCTCAATATTTACGATATCATACACTAATCGCGATATACTACGCCAAGAGACACCGAAGGAGCCAAAGGACGCCGAAGGACGCCGAAGGACATCACCAGAAATAATCTCCTGATGATGTCCAACAATTTCAACATTGAAGGTGAGCACTGACTATATCTTATAATTTCTCGTTAGCTAGGATTTTAGCTGGTTCATTGAAATCTACCCTCTCCAGATGATCCAGTGGAGTATTACGACAATTACAACCTCCCATCGTTATCCGCAATCGATCAATGGTTGAAAAACAATACCCAACCAGACGGTGCGGCTCGTTTGAATTCTGAGCGATATAAACCCTCAAATTTAGCTCCTCCAATCGGTCCAATCAAACCCCCTATGAATCCTAGGACTCAAGATCCGCAAAACAACAAGAAAATTACCCCATTTTCCCAAGACCGACAACGTGGAGAGGAAGACGATGATGACAACAAAAAGGTCAAGATATTTCTTGAATATAAACTCTTCTTTTCAGTTCCAGAAGAGAAACCGTCTAACCCTCATCACAAAAAACGAAAGACTAATGCTAGCACTCAGGGGGAAAGGTTCCGCTCTCTGGCATCCGATCCCGGGAAATTGAGCTTCAAATGGGACCCAGAAGGCAAAAATCTCGATGCCTTCAAGATGGAAGCAATCCAAGCAATCAGCATTCTGGACAAGCTCAAAGTTGCAGCTCATTTGCAAGAGCAAGAAGATGATGGATAATTGATTTGGGGGGCTACAATTCCACACGGAGTGTCAGCCTCCCTGATGCCAAGGATAAGTCCTTCTAGCTACAGGTGGTGCAAGGATATATGGAAAGAGTGTATAAACTCTGGGTAAGGTACAATGTTACAATTCCCAAAAGATATGGGGGAATTGTGACGTAAAAATTGAGAGAAAAATAGGTTAATAATTATATTAAATAAATTTAATATAATTAAAAACCAGAGGGGCCTGATAAATCAGGGGTGGTTTAGATCCCTCTAAGGTATCTTACAAATAAATGCAGAGGATTTAGGTACCTGGAACACTGGGGCCTGTTGGAACAGGGGTGGTTTAATCCCAGGAATGGAAATGGGGGAATATCTTCAAGAAAAAGGGTTATTACGTACTAGTAATAAACCTTGAGGGATCTTGGGGATATTCTGGGTGGAACTGGACAGTTTGAAGCGCTTGGATGGATGGATGGTAGAGCTGGATGGGCACTGTGAAGTTGTTGGGGAAGACAGGGCTAAAGAATAACTACTAAGAAGCTTACCAGACTGTGTTATAAAGATGTATATATCTAATAAGAAGTGGGTAAGGTTGTTAGTGGGTATTGGGAAGCATGAGGATCCTTCTTTGGGCGGTTGAAGACCTCCTTAAATAGTCTAGAGTTCCCCCTGGGGACCCTGTAGGTATTATTGGCCAACTTGTGGGATCTTTGGACCACATTTTGGCCATTTTTGCTTTCTTGGTGACGCTTCAGCAGCCCCTGCTTTGAATACACGTCACCAATTGATTTTATTAATGTATTTTTATATTTATATTGTCTTACAGTCTGTAGTACATCAGTACTGGTTGTTATAGATTTAATACTAGTGGCTTATTTGTATTTTATAATAAGCCACAGTATTGTTTGTACTGTTTGTTCAGTCAGTATATTCTAATTATATGTATAAATAATAATACAATCTAGTATAATTAATTATGTAATCCCCAGTAACCTTTATTACATATGTAACATATGTAATGAGGTCACTGGGGCGTGTTTTTACTGATTTGGGTGTACCTGAGTGACTGTGGAGTCCGCGTGCCAAGCTGAGAGTCTGTAAGGGGCTTAATGCTTGCGCGGGGGCTTGTATCCTAACTTTGGCGCGGGCTTTCAGACACGCGGGTTGAACTTCAAGTTCTGCGGACTGCGGTACGCGGGGTTTGAGTAAAACACGGTGTATTTACACTATCTCTCCTAATTTACACAACACCTCATTTCCGTGACTGGAAATGGGGTTTAAGCATATGTATATATATATATAAGCATTTAATTACGGCAAGTACTTTTTATTTAAAAGGTACTTGCTAATTCTTCTTGGCTAATTTACATAGTGAAGGAGTGGGAATTAGGGGTACCTGTGAGTGAGGTACCCTAGGTTAAATTTAGTGTAGATTCAGAATATCAAATTATATTCTAAATATTACTTGATATTCTATATTTTTTTATAATAATTTTGTGGGAAACTTGTGACAGGATGCTCTGTCATAGTAGCAAGCTGACACGGAGGCCGTTTCGCAAATAACAACAAAGCGCTTTTGGAGGATGATGAAGATCTGTCGGATTTCCTTGAAGAATTTAAAAGGCCCTCGCGAAGGAAGACGTTTCACCATTACTATGATCCAAAAGGACCCGAAAATTTCAGCTCAGGTGAGCAATGTTTCTTTCTTTTCCCCTCTTGGTTCCATTACTCTTATTAAATCTTTCTTTTCCTTATATAAACGGGAGATTCTGAAATCCCTCAAGAAGAAAAAACCAGCCAAGGAAGATGATGAAGAAGATGAGCCCACTGCAGGTGCAGTATCATCGGCAACTATCATGAGGAACATTCAAGAGTTGCGTGCGGCTCATGAGCCATGTGAGGATCTTTCTGGATCAGCCAAGGTTCCGGTCTTCATCAACCCAAGTAACCCTCAAGAGTACATTAAGCTGACCATGGATTGTCTGCTTTTATGGTCAAGAGCAATGGTCAGCTAATTGATACAGATTACTCTGATTGTGATGACTTACCTTTGATTTGTTTTGATTTCAGGAGGAAAACCCCAAGATCACCATCTCGAAGCCTCCAAAGTCAGATGCATTTGCATTCACCTCAAAAACGAAGCGCCTGAACGCGAACGGTTGGATGTCAGATATTGAACCAATTACACCAAGAACCGCCCCAAAGCAGTCAAATCCGTCAATCTCTCCGGATTCGTTGGCAAATATGTATTTCTTGCGGCTGGAGTCCGCACATGGCTGCTATGATGGGATGGCAACCTAGTCCCTGGGGATGGCCAGGTATGCCTCACATGAATCTACCTGGAATGGCATCCGCTACCGCAACAACTATCAACTTGGCTACTCCAATTCCTCTATCCATCTCAAATCCTTTGACTTCTTTACCACCTGCAATCCCATTTTCTCCGGAGCCTTTAGACAACAACCTTGAACTTGAAGATTTCTTCCGCTTTGCACATGTGGAACCCAATCAGAAGCTCTTGGATGGTCTTGAAGAGCTAGGTATTGCTCATTTCTCACATTTCCATAGCTTTTTGGCTGCCAACCTCGAAGGTGCGGGGGTTAAAATGGGCCATGCTAGAATACTTCTGGACAACTTAAAGAAGTACGAGCAACACTTAAAATCACGTCGCAACTCTAACCGTACCTAAGCAATATGATACATTTCCCTATTTTTATCTTTGCTTTTGTTTCCTTTCCCCTTAAGTTCCTGTCATTCATTCTTTTAACTCCTCACACCTTCAAGTGCAATCATGTAATGTACTTTATGCTGAAATAACAACAATACAAGATTATAAGCAATATTATTCTTAATTACTGTTTAATGTGTGATCCAATATTCAAGTGTTGATCAAACACCATTGATAAAAGCACAACCAATGGATTTTATTTCTGATATGGACTTGTCTCAGGCAATGCAATAGAGGTTAAAAAGCTAAATTTTTGCATTTATCAATCCATGGATTGGCCCAAATAAAAATAACAAAGCCATATAGTGAAGGAGCTCAAGGAAAAATAATCAGGAAAGGAGACTTGAGTGAGATGATGAAAGAAAAATAGTAATAAATCATCCTTGAGGAAACATATCAGAAAACAAGACTTGAGTAAGATAATGAAAAAAACTGATCAACAGCATAGCCAGCCCCTTGAAAGAGATGCTTGGTTAAATCAGCTGAAAAAACAAGACTAATGAAACCATCAATGACATCATAGTCATCATCTCCTCCACTTAAAAGGTCTTCATATCGCCGCAAGACTGATTTATATACTGAAAACCCTTTTTTGATTGGGTTGAAATCGGGTGAATAAGGTGGCAAGTATTGCACAAGGCAACCTTGAGATTCGACAATTGCCGCCACTTGACCGCTGTGATGAATTTGAGTGTTATCAAGGACTAAAACACTTCGAGGAGCGGGAAACGGATTCATTGACTGTACCTAAACCCAAATTCATGTCAGAAAAAAAATCATTCTAGGCTGTAAAAGAGTGAAATTTCCCTTGCCAAGATGTTTTTGAGGAAGTACTCAAAGCTGTGTTGGTTTACTGACTCCTCTTGAACCATGTGCGCCACCAATCCAGTAGAAGAGATGGCAGGAATGATGTTGTATTGGTGCCTGCTTCGCTGACGTGGAACCCGCTTTGTTCGTTGGCCTACTGGGGCCCAGCCTTTTTTCCTGGAAACAACCTCCAGGCAGACTCCGGATTCATCTGATTAGACAAATCAGCTATCCAGGAGATAGAATCAGATATGATACACTTTCACTACTTACCAGTGAAAACCAAGCACAAAACAGGGATTGAAGCGATGAGGGAGATGAATTCCGCCCGCTGATCCTCATCTTGGTTTGGATTAAAAACCCGCACGGATTTCTTTGACATCTTCAATTGGTTCCGCAAAGTGTTGGAAATTGTGGAGCTACTGATGTTGATGCCGTGTTTGTCGCGCAAGGAACGTTGTATTTTGTCGATGTATACAGTCGGTTTATCTTCAATATCTCCTTGATGAATTGAAGGTCTTTGTTGGTTAAGTTTAGCGGTCGGCCTCTGGGTTCATACAATTGAGGATCGCAAACAACCGCACGTGTATCCTGGTAAAGCTGCGTCCATCGGGTAATGGAATCTTGACTAATTGAGGCTCCCAACGAGGTGTTGATATTGGTTAGCGATTTTCCATCCATCCAAGCTAAGACGGCCGAGTATTTCAGATCGGCTGAGTACTTTCGAAACACCATGGCCGCTTTTCTAACTGTGAGACAGAAAGGAAAAATATCAGTATCCTAAAAAAAAGAGAGAAGAGAAAATATGCTCACGTTGAGAGTTATTTGGGGTGTCCTTTGGCGTGGTTGTATTGCAATACAGAGCAATCCAGATGACTTCCACCCAGTCGGTTACACTGGGCTTCGGGAGTCGGGGCCGGGTGAAAAAAAATTTTTGGGGGGGAAAAAAAAAATCGGTGGGCAAAAAAAAAAAAAAAACCCAAAATTCCGCAAGGTTTTGTACATTAGCTGTATCGGTACGATGCTTCTTCCACATCCTAGGAGCTTGTTTCATACCATCCAACGACTTATTGAGTTTCCAAACCCAATTTTCTTTTCCGGGTGTTCAGGTGTGGCTCATGGAAAACTGTGTATTTCGTAATGGTTCCTCTGTTGTTACACAATTATGGTTCCATATGTTAGTACATATTTTTATCCCATTAGTACATAAACATAAACCACATATTTATATATATATACATATTTTCACTATATACATAAATTTTATTACTCATCAACCCAAATACATAGTGCATACTTGTAAATACTATAAATTGTCAGCTTGCTACTATGACAGAGCAACCTGTCACAAGATTTCCACAAAACTTATTATAAAAATACGTAGATTATCAAATAATAGTTAGAATATTATTTGATATTCTGAATCTACACTAAATTTAACCTAGGGTACCTCACTCACAGGTACCCCTAATTCCCACTCCTTCACTATGTAAATTAGCAAAGAAGAATTAGCAAGTACCTTTTAAATAAAAAGTACTTGCCGTAATTAAATGCTTATATATATATATACATATGCTTAAACCCCATTTCCAGTCACGGAAATGAGGTGTTGTGTAAATTAGGAGAGATAGTGTAAATACACCATGTTTTACTCAAACCCCGTGTACCGCAGTCCGCAGAACTTGAAGTTCAACCCGCGTGTCTGAAAGCCCGCGCCAAAGTTAGGATAAAAGCCCCCGCGCAAGCATTAAGCCCCTTACAGACTCTCAGCTTGGCACGCGGACTCCACAGTCACTCAGGTACACCCAAATCAGTAAAAACACGCCCCAGTGACCTCATTACATATGTTACACATGTAATAAAGGTTACTGGGGATTAAATAATTAATTATACTAGATTGTATTATTATTTATACATATAATTAAAATATACTGACTGAACAAACAGTACAAACAATACTGTGTCTTATTATATAAAATACAAATAAGCCACTAGTATTAAATCTATAACAACCAGCACTGATGTACTACAGACTGTAAGACAATATAAATATAAAAATACATTAATAAAATCAATTGGTGACGTGTATTCAAAGCAGGGGCTGCTGAAGCGTCACCAAGAAAGCAAAAATGGCCAAAATGTGGTCCAAAGATCCCACAAGTTGGCCAATAATACCTACAGGGTCCCCAGGGGGAACTCTAGACTATTTAAGGAGCTCTTCAACCGCCCAAAGAAGGCTCCTCATGCTTCCCAATACCCACTAACAACCTTACCCACTTCTTATTAGATACATACATCTTTATAACACAGTCTGGTAAGCTTCTTAGTAGTTATTCTTTAGCCCTGTCTTCCCCAACAACTTCACAGTGCCCATCCAGCTCTACCATCCATCCATCCAAGCGCTTCAAACTGTCCAGTTCCACCCAGAATATCCCCAAGATCCCTCAAGGTTTATTACTAGTACGTAATAACCCTTTTTTTCTCAAAGATATTCCCCATTTCCATTCCTGGGATTATACCACCCCTGTTCCAACAGGCCCCAGTGTTCCAGGTACCTAAATCCTCTGCATTTATTTGTAAGATACCTTAGAGGGATCTAAACCACCCCTGATTTATCAGGCCCCTCTGGTTTTTAATTATATTAAATTTACTTAATATAATTATTAACCTATTTTTCTCTCAATTTTTTAAGTCACAATTCCCCCATACCTTTTGGGAATTGTAACTTTTTACCTTACCCAGAGTTTATATAACTCTTTCCATCTATCCTTGCACCACCTGTAGCTAGAAGGACTTGTCCTTGGCATCAGGGAGGCTGACATAAATACTTTACTCATCTCAAAATATATTTCCCCTTGGGGGAGTTTTCTACTACTATAACTTTTATCTTTGGTGCTCAGTTCTACAGGTTATGAGCCTGCGCTGTTACCAGCGTATCTAGCAAACAACACCACATATAAGTTTATTTTGGGTTTAGATCTTTTGGCATACGGCTGACATCTACGTACCTTGCATAGTGGGATTTTTCAAAGCATAATCTTGATATCCCTTACACTTTCCCCATAGTCTCTAGACTTTATTAAAATCTTATCTTCGATAAGTCTCTTGTCAAAAGCTTAACTCGTCTAAGACGTGTTTTATGGTTCATACTTGCTCAGCCAACATTCCAATTACCACTCCTGATTTCACTGCGAGAGTCACCCCCACCAAGACTCTCGACTCCGTTTCCATTTCCGACAACAAAGAATCTCGAAACCCATTTCTGCCTGGAGTTTATCCTCAAACCACCCCCCCGAATCAAGGTACTCCTGGCCAGTCAAAAGGAAAGGCTCGTTCAAATCCGAATCCTTTTGAAGACCGTCATTTTGGCACCAAGCGTCCTTCGTCTCAACAAGAGCCCATCCTGGAGCCGGATTTCACGGCGATGTTCAACCAGGCTGCCAATCAAAACGGTTTGGAGAGTTATGACGGTGACATTCTCCAACTTTTGCTTATAAAGAATCTCACCGTCTCTCAGTCTGCAGCCGTTGGAAACCAGCTCAAGTGGCAGCAGTTGGGGAAAGACATCGACCCTCCTTTGTTGTTAGACGGATCCAATTATCAGCACTGGGCGTTGGCGGTGAAAGATGTGATTCAGACGATTACCAAGAAGCCCGATGACTTCTCAGTTCATCGTTTTGAAGAAAACCCCGATACCTCATGCGGCGTTTTGGCGGTTATCAAGTTGTCAATCAATTTGGCGCTGCGATCATCACTCAACAGGATGAATGCGCACGGGGCTTGGATTTCTTTGGAAAGGCGTTTTTCCAATCCCTCCTGGTCGCTTCTCATGAGTCGCCGGTCTGACATTGCGCTGGCCCCGGATGCATCAGATTCACCTTTGGCCAGCTATGAGTCTTTAAAGAGGAGCTGGCTCGACTTAGAGAAGCAATTGGGGGGATTGACAGCAGATAAGTTATTATCTCTGTCTTTTCACTCTAGCCTCAAGCGTTACCATCAGACTCTAACCAATGCGATTGATTCTCGACTGGCAATCAAGCCGTATCTTATCATTGACTCGACGGAAGTCCTCAACATCGCTTGTCATTTACATCAGATTGGGTCTTCGTCATCTGTGATGGGACTCTCTTCTCAACGAGGTTCGGGCTCCAGTCGTGGTGGAAGAGGAAGAGGGAATTTCTCTTCAAAATTTTTGAGAGGACAAGGTGGAAACACGTCGGCAGGTCAGAAGGAACACAAGGCGGATTCTTGGGGAAAACGATATCTCACGGCTGAATTTCCTTGCAACGTCTGCTGGGAGTGGGGTCATTGGGCTCAAGATTGTCCACGGGTGAAGAAAGGCCTACCGCCTTTGGATGACCCAAGAAAACAAACCACGGGTTGGCAACCAAAGAAGTCTTCAGTTTTGTTGGGCCGTTTAGTTGTTTCGGATGGAGCTTTAGCTTCCGTTTTGGAAAATCCTGAAAACAAGGGTGATGTCCTATGTGACACAGTAGCGACAAATCATGTAACCTTGCAATCTGATTTTTTCATCTCACTCCGGCCGGCTAATATTTGACTTCGCGTCGCATCTGAAGAATGCATTCCCGTAGAAGGAATAGGAGATGCTCAGATCCCGACTCGACACGGCACTCTGTTCCTCAGCAACGTTATCTTTTGCAAATGTGTACGGGGTACAGTCCTGTCGGTAGGGTACTTTGATAAATGGGACGGACGTGTCGGTTTTGCGAATGGAGTGTTTAGTTTCTCCCAACGGCATATCATTTTCCCTTCTTACGTCAACAACTACCAATGGTACATTTCCGGCAAGAATTCACACTTTCCTTTTCGTTCATCAAATGTTTCCCTTCCCCAGTCAAAATTGTTTTCATTATCGTCTCAAGTTTGGCATGACCGTCTAGGTCATTTGGCAATTAGAACAGTGAATAAATCCATCAAATATTTGGCCGTTCTGGGTTTGCCCGACAAGCAAATGAGTGAATCGTCTGGAAAGTGCAACTCGTGCTCGCTTGCTAAGAGTGTGCACAGGCCGGTTAAGTCCCCTTCACGTGAGATAGCTGATAAGCCTGGAGCCGTTGTGTCAATAGATTTGGTCGGACCGTTTCCTCCTGCCATCAATGGTAGCGCCTATGGGCTGGTAGTACACGATCTGTTCTCCAGAATGACGTCGGTTTTTGGTTTGAAATCAAAAGACCTTGCGGCAAAGGAAGTTATTTTGTGGATTGAGAATTTCAAAAAGCACTGCTCTCATGACGTTCTTTGCATCAGGTCGGATTGTGGCGGAGAATTCACTTCAAACATGTTCAATGATTACCTGAAGGCGAATGGGATCAGACATGAATTGTCTGTTCCCTACGAACACCACCAAAACGGTAGCGTTGAGAGGATAAATCGAAGTCTTCTGGACATGTCTTGAACCCTGTTGATTCACGCAAAACTCCCTAACACCCTCTGGTTTCTGGCTTTGAAACAGGCAGCGTTTATCTTTAACCATATAGTCCATGACAATTCGTCAAAGACCCCATATGAGTTATGCATGGGGAAGGTGCCCTCTTTGGATATGGTAAAAGTTTTTGGTTGCAGGGCTTACCTTCACAATCCCCAACATCTCAAACAGTTTGTTCCCAGGTCAACTCCCTTTATTCATGTCGGCATTTCGGACAAGTCCCATGGATGGATTTTATGGAATCCTGTGTCAAAGAAGCTAGAAGTTGGAGCGTCCGTCATTTTTCATGAAGACGAGCTACCCTCTCAGTTGACGAACTCTGGATCCCTGAACGCAGTTTTGAACTCCATACAGGCGCAGCACCTTGGCGATTTCAAGCTTTTTAAGGAATTTGAAATTCAAGACGCTTCTATTGATTCAGCTGTTTCCCTTTCGCCTTTCCTTTCAGATGCCCCCAACACGTATAGAGAGGCTTTAGATTCGACGTCAAAAGATGATTGGTTGAAGGCATGCAACAATGAAATCTTGATGATGAATGCTTTGAACGTTTGGGAAGCGGTGAAGATGTCTCCTGATTTGAATGTGCTGAATTGTTGGTGGGTTTTTGCTCTCAAGCGCGATCAGGAGGGCGTAATCACCAAGTTCAAGTCTAGGATCGTGGCTCAAGGCTTTCGTCAAATTCACGGCGTCAATGTGGGAGAGACGTTTGCGCCTACACCGACTTTTCCTTCTCTGCAATTACTACTAGCTATGGCTTCAAGATTTCAATGGCCAGTGGCATCCTTCGATGTTAAGTCAGCCTTCTTGCATAGTGACATTGATTACAACGTTTACATTTGTCCTCCTGCTGGAGTGACGACTTCTGTGAACTGTGTTTTGAAGCTACGGAAGGCTTTATATGGCACGAAGCAAGCCAGCAGGTTCTGGTGGCTACATTTGAAGACAAGGCTAGCGGCAATTGGATTCCATCCAAATCTGGAGGACCAGTCGACATACATCTACAAGTCGAGTGTTGGGATGGCGTTTCTCTGGGTACACGTCAACAACGGTCTTTTCACGGCGAGTTCTCAGGACCTCCTTGATAAGTTGAAGACGGCTTTAGACTCTGCACTCGATCTAAAATGGGATTCGAGGTTGTCCAGCATTGTTGGAATCCGCGTGAAGGAGGTTGCAGGGGGTTTTACCCTGGATCAACCAATGCTTGTGGAAAAAATCATCAACTACGATCCTTCAAACATCAAGACTCGATCACCCCTGCCGTCCTCCAATTTAGTTTCTCATCCAGCAAAAGAAATGAATTGAGACTATTTATCTAGGATCGGTTGCCTGTTGTATCTGGCACAGGGTTCAAGACCTGACATAACTTTCTCGGTAAATTATCTGGCACGCTTTTCTATGGCTCCTGACAAGACTCACTGGGCCGCATTGAATCATCTCATTGCGTACGTTCGATTTACGGCCCATCTTTCCCTACCTATCAAGTCGACAGGGGACAAATTAGACTGTATCACGACCTTTGTTGACGCCAACTGGGGAGGAGAGGGATGGCGGTCAGTCCATGCCTTCATCTCGACTGTCTGGGGAGCCCCTATCTCTTGGGCTTCTAAACGACAAAATTGTGTGGCACGGTCAACATGTCAGGCCGAGTACATGGCCCTGTCATTCGCTTCGAAGGACGCGTGTTTCATTAGATCTCTTCTCTCTGGTTTCTTTTCAACCCTTCCGCCCAAAATTTGTTCCAACAACAAGGCCGCGGTTTATATCGCGAAGGATTGTGGTACTCGGAAGGAGCATCGCCACATCGACAGGGAATTCCACGTCATCAACGAGCTCCTTTACACCGACAAAGTCCGGCTTGAATGGATTTCCACAAACAACCAACTCGCCAACATTTTCACGAAGGCTTTGGGGTGGAGAAAGGTGTCGGAATTTTTGTCAGAGACGGGTCTCAGACAACCGTCTCACACTTTGGCAAGTATTGGGGGGGAAGTATGCGCTGGCTGCGATTATCATGCACCCCCCGCAATTGTCCGTCTCTCTCTGGATTCTCACGGCCATCAACCAATGCCTGATTGATTGGTTCAACAGAATTTAACCGTCTATGTTTTATTTTTTATTTTTTGCCGCTGTTTTCGTGTGCAGGTCTTCAAATTGCTTTGGCTCGATTCTCAACAATATTTCTCAAAAAGTTTTTCTATTTTTTGTCTCGACCTAGTCTTTGTTCATTTCATTATATTTTTTCTCATTTTCTTTCTTCCTGTCTTGGTTTGTTATTTTTCTGGGTATTCTTTATTATTATTGTTTTTATTACACGACGTTATAATTTTTCTCTCATTTCATTTTTTAAATTTCACACTTGTCTCTATTATGAGGGTTGTTGAGGGGGGGAGTGTTGTTACACAATTATGGTTCCATATTTTAGTACATATTTTTATCCCATTAGTACATAAACATAAACCACATATTTATATATATATACATATTTTCACTATATACATAAATTTTATTACTCATCAACCCAAATACATAGTGCATACTTGTAAATACTATAAATACTTTACTCATCTCGAAATATATTTCCCCTTGGGTGATTTTTCTACTACTATAACTTTTATCTTTGGTGCTCAGTTCTACATCCTCTTCATCCCCGGCTTGGCCCGGGATGAAGAGGGATAGACGTGCTGCGGCGAGTACGAGAGATGTGTGTGACATCTATGTCACAACAGCGGGAACTTCGAACCCTGCTACTTGACGCACATAAACCTCTGCATCGATTTCACCATGCAGAAACGCAGTCTTGACATTGAATTGATAGACCGGCCAATGATAGGTGATAGACATAGACAGTAAAATCTTGAAAGTTTCAATTCAACCAACAGATGCATAAGTCTGATGATAATGCTTCATTGGCTCTTGATGATTTCCAAAACCGACCCAGCAAGCCTTGTGTCAAATCACCTCGTTGGCTTCATTCAGCTTTGAAGTCAGAACCCACATTCCACCGATGACCTTGTCCGTCTTGGGCATAGGAACAAGGTCTCCAGTCAAATGAGCAAGTTGAGACGCATGCTCTTTGGTCATCGCTTCAATCCAGAGTGGTTTTTCAAGCTCGCTATTCAGAGCCTCCTTCATTGTGACCGATTGAAAGAGATTCACAATATCCGGTTGCTCATCCAAACCACCAGGAAACGTCAGTTGACGGCAATGACGATTGGGAAGAATGTGTGACTCGTCCACATCACCTCGGATTTCATTTGGCGGCCTATAATCTTCTGGAGCCCATTCCCAGGTTGGCTTAAGACGATTAATCTCACGATCCGGAATGGTGAAATGCCGACTCGAGTGAGGACGCTCAACACCAGATCCCTCTGATGATGCTGACATCTGACTATTTCTGGTCTGCTCCTGAAGTTGCTGCTTTTCAACACCTCGGCGTAAAACCCGTAAAGCCTCAGTTTCAAAAGAAACATCCAACTCAGACTCGTCATCAATCTCCTCGAAACGCGACTGTGCTGGAACTGACTCGACAGAATGACATTTTAACAGACGCTTTGACAATTCTTTGGATGAGAACGGAGGAAGAGAACAAGACGACGGTTTTTCTTCAGCGTCACCAATAACCTCTGCAGACAAGTATTTCAAGTCCTTATGAAACGTAACTTCCTCTTGATTGATGTCCACAGCCGGAACCACAAAATCACAACTGATAATGATTTTATGTGTTAATGGGTCCAGGAATCGGCCAGCATCCAAGAATGGTTCAAAACCAAGAAAAAACAATTCCGTCCCTTTGGGTTGGATCTTGGGATTCTTTGGTCAATGAACTGTTACCTGTGCGCCAAACGGAACAAGTGGGGCTGATGTTTGATCAGGTTCAATAAGAGATTGTTCCTTGACAAGAAGAGATGTAGGTGATTTCCAACCCAGCAACGCATGCGGTAGGATATTGAGCAGGCATGACACATAATTTGCCGCCTCATGCCACATTGACTGAGGAACCTGTGATTGAAGCAACAAACAATTCATTTGCTCAAGCAATACTCCATTAAATCTTTCCGCCACACCATTTGTTTGAGGACTGTCTGCGGGGCCACGTTCAATGGACACGCCGTACTCCTTAAGCTTTGCAAGAAAAGTTAAAGAACTAAATTCACCACCGCGATTGCTATGAAGATAAGCTGTTACACAATCGATTTAATTTTTTAATTCTGCAAACAATTCTAACAACTTTCTTTCTGAGTCGGATTTCTTCTTCAGGAGATAGATTTGATTATACCGCGAGGCATCGTCAATCACCACTAGAATATATCAAAAACCAAACTTGGATATAGGTGTGACTTGCAACACATCAGTGTGCACACGGTGGAACGGGACAATTGACATTGGAAGCTTTCGAGTATGAGGAGTATGATGTATCTTTGCTTTGATGCATACCTTGCAATTGGAACCTTTAGTGAAGACGGTGTCGTTAATGTGATTATGCTTAATGAATAATTCAACATGTTTGTCCAATGCATGTCCAAGAGCGTAATGCCAATCAAACTTTGCTGGAATAGTCATGTTCACTACATTAATGTAGTCGGAAACCGGGGAAAGAAACAATTTTCCAACACACGCAAATGACACCACAATTTTTTCGCCGCTTTTAATCAAAAACTGATCGGTTTTAAATTGAGGTTTTAAACCATGATCAATAAGTTGAGTAGCGGACACCACATTGTCACATCCAGAAGGAACGAAGTATACTGAGCTTATGTGAAAATCACCAATCTTCAATGTCCCCATGTGCGTTGCTTCGATCAGGGACGAAAACGTGTTGAGGAAATGGCCGTTCAGCAGTTGAACATTTTGCAGCAGCTTTAAGTTCATAACACACAATTGTGTTGCACCGGTGTCAAAAACCAGAAATCTAGAGAAATACTCGCGAGACGCCTGCTGGATGGTACCGACAAAGTAGGTGGATCGGTCTGAGTCATAGTCAAAAGGACTATGAGTTGAGTTTTGGGTTAGATTCCGGTCTATGCACCATACCCAGCATATTGGCAGACGTGAATTTCTTGAGTAGATCAGATATATCGCCTATAGCGTTCTCTAGTCGTTGAAATCGTTGATCAACAGAATCCAACATGACAGTTTTGTCATTGGCAGTCGCAGATCCTTTTGGAGGTTGTTGGGAAGAGGAGGAAGAATTTTGAGTCAATTGATTGATAGTCGGAGCAATAGCTTTGGGTTTAGGTCCATCACCCTGTTTATTTTTCTTCTTTTTAGAGGATTTTGACTTATTGTTGGGTGCGGACGGAAACATAACAGATTCTTGATTTTCACTTTGATTTTCTCGGCGAACTGCTTCACTTTGAACGCAATCTGTCACATTTTTTGAATTGAATGGTTGTAAATCATAACAAGTTTGAATGACAGCCATTAAGTCTAAATCATTCTCCAGACTTTGTAGGTGTCAGCCTACAAGATGCCAAGGATAAATCCTTCTAGCTACATGTGGTGCAAAATACAAGGTAAGATTATAAAAACTCAGGGTAATAGATAAAAGGTTATAATTCCCAAAAGATATGGCAAATTGTGACGTAAAAATAGAGAAAAAAAAGGTAATAATTATATGATATAAATTTAATATAATTAAAACTAGAGGGGCCTGATAAATCAGGGGTGGTTTAGATCCCTCTAAGGTATCTTGCAAGTAAATGCAGAGTATTTAGGTACCTGGAACACTGGGGACTGTTGACACAGGGGTGGTTTAATCCCAGGAAAGGAAATGGGGAATATCTTCAAGAAAAGGGTTATTACTTACTAGTAATAATCCCAGGGGGAACTTGGGGATATTCAGGGTGAAACAGGACAGTTTTGGGCGCTTTGATGGGTGGATGGTGGAGCTTGATGGACACTGTAGAGTTTGTTGGGGAGGCCAAGGCTGTGAGCCTGGGTCTCTCAAGTGACAACAGGACACAAGAATGGGGGGCAACAGTTGTATTTCAAGGGATAAAGAAAACAACTGTTAAAGAGGAAAAGGGGAAAAGAAGGAAAAGGGGAAAAGAAGGAAAAGGGGAAAGATTATTGATTGATCTGTGATTCAAATAATCTGAGTGCTCTTTAATGATGATAATCAACAACTTGAAAAGTTGGATAAACTGTGCCAGAGTCTTTGAGAAAAGCAACAGCCTCTTCACACAATGGAAATGTGGAAGGTATCTGAGAAGCCAAGTCTAATCAGCCCAGTTTTTTAGACTATGTCAAGCAAGATATTCAAGGTTCTTGAGAGGGAAACCTATGTGGTTTGTTTCAAGGAAAAACCACAGAAAAAGATTGAAGCAAAGCTGATTGATCTCTGAGGATGGTTGAAGCTGATCTGATCTGAGGATTGGAGCTTGGTTTGATCTGATTTGATGATGGATGAGGAAAGGGAAAGGGAAAGGGAAGAAGGAGAGACAGAGAAGGACTACTTTCAGAAGAGCAAGGTTCAGAAAGGGGACTGACTGACAATACTGGTGAAGTATTGGGTGAAAGAGGCCTTTGGTTGGTTAGAGTGGTGAGCTTTAACTTGGTGAATCCTTGGTGATCTGAGTTGGTGGTTCTTGGTGTCTTGAGGTTGTGTATCCTGCCTGCAACTGGGGATACACCAACTTCAAAAATTTTTAATATTTGCTTATGTAATCTATCATGTAGATGTGGTTGGCTGGCCTTGTTTCACTTGCCCAGCCAGCTGTAGCGTAGAATTGTTGATTTAATTACTCCATGAAGGAGTTGAGAAATTACAAAGTGTTCAGTGAACACTATGGTCAAATTTTAATGAAGAAACAGAATTTGAAGTCAAAACAAGGTTTAAACCTCAGGGTAAAAAGATATAATGCATTTAGGACTGGTATTAAGATCATGAGTAATAAAGGCAGACTTTAGGTCTGTCAGCCTCCCTGATGCCAAGGACAAGTCCTTCTAGCTACAGGTGGTGCAAGGATAGATGGAAAGAGTATATAAACTCTGGGTAAGGTACAAAGTTACAATTCCCAAAAGATATGGGGGAATTGTGACGTAAAATTTGAGAGAAAAATAGTTTAATAATTATATTAAATAAATTTAATATAATTAAAAAACCAGAGGGGCCTGATAAATCAGGGGTGGTTTAGATCCCTCTAAGGTATCTTACAAATAAATGCAGAGGATTTAGGTACCTGGAACACTGGGGCCTGTTGGAACAGGGGTGGTTTAATCCCAGGAATGGAAATGGGGGAATATCTTCAAGAAAAGGGTTATTACTTACTAGTAATAAACCTTGAGGGATCTTGGGGATATTCTGGGTGAAACTGGACAGTTTGAAGCGCTTGGATGGATGGATGGTGGAGCTTGGTGGGCACTGTGAAGTTGTTGGGGAAGACAGGGCTAAAGAATAACTACTAAGAAGCTTACCAGACTGTGTTATAAAGATGTATATATCTAATAAGAAGTGGGTAAGGTTGTTAGTGGGTATTGGAAAGCATGAGGAGCCTTCTTTGGGCGGTTGAAGAGCTCCTTAAATAGTCTTGAGTTCCCTCTGGGGACCCTGTAGGTGTTATTGGCCAACTTGTGGGATCTTTGGACCACATTTTGGCCATCTTTGCTTTCTTGGTGACGCTTCAGCAGCCCCTGCTTTGAATACACGTCACCAATTGATTTTATTATGATATTTATTATTTATTTATTCATTTATATTGAGGTACAGTCTGTAGTACATTAGTACTATTAATACTAGTGGCTTATGAGTATTTGTAATAAGCCACAGTATTGTCTGTACTTGTTTGTTTATTCAATATGTTTTATTTAAATGTATTAATTATTAATATCATCCAATATAATTAATTATGTAGTCCCCAGTAATCTTTATTACATATGTAACATATGTAATGAGGTTACTGGGGCGTGTTTTTATGGATTTGGGGGTACCTGAGTGACTGTGGAGTCCGCGTGCCAAGCTGGGAGCCTGTAAGGGGCTTGTTGCTTGCGCGGGGGCTTATATCCCAACTTTGACGCGGGCTCTCAGTCACGCGGGTTGAACTTGAGGTTCTGCGGACTGCGGTACGCGGGGTTTGAGTAAAACACGGTGTATTTACACTATCTCCCCTAATTTACACAACACCTCATTTCCGTGACTGGAAATGGGGTTTAAGCATATGTGTATATGTATATAAGCATAGATTGATGCGAGTTCCTTTTTATTAAAGGTACTTGCTAATTATTCTTTGCTAATTTACATAGTGAAGGAGTGAGAATTAGGGGTACCTGTGAGTGAGGTACCCTAGGTTAAATTTAGTGTAGATTCAGAATATCAAATAATATTCTAAATATTATTTGATATTCTATATTTTTTTATAATAATTTTGTGGTAAACTTGTGACAGGTTGCTCTGTCATAGTAGCAAGCTGACAAGGTCAGCTGCACTGACTCTAAGGCTGACAAAGGCTAAAGAATAACTACTAAGAGGCTTACCAGAAGTATTTATAAAGATGTATCTCTAATTAAATGGTGGGTAAGGGTATTAGTGGGTATTGGAAAGCATCAGGAGCCTTCTTTGGGCTGTTGAAGAGCTCCTTAAATAGTCTTGCGATCCCTCTGGGGACCCTGTAGGTATTAATGGCCAAATTGTGGGTTCTTGAACCATATTCTGGCCTTCTTGGTAACTCTATTGCTTAGAGTATACGTCACCAAGTTAATCCATATTGTTTTTTGTTTATTATTATGTTAATTACAGTCAGTAATTCACTAGTACTGGTTTTTTTTTCATAGTAATCTGTGGCTTATTGATATTTTATAATAAGCCACAGTATTTGTTTTGATACTGTTGTTTTAAATGTTACTGTAATTATTTTATAGTATAAAATAATATAAAATAGTTTATTCATGTATTCTAGTCCCTAGTAATCCTTATTACATATGTAACATATGTAAAGAGGTTACTAGGTCACTTTTTGTTGTCTTTAATATTTATCTTATTGGCTCTGGTGTCCACTTGCCACGCCGGGAGCCTGTGAGGGGTCTACAGGTTGTGCGGGGGCTTGTAATCCAACTTTGGTGCAGGCTCCTGGTCACGCAGGTTGGATTCAAGCTCGGCGGGCTGCGGTAGGCGGGTTTGGAGTAAAGCATGTAGGATTTACACTATCTCCCCCAATTTACACAACACCTCCTTTCCATGACTGGAAATGGGTTTAAGCATATAAGTAAATGTATATAAGCATATGTTAATGTGAGTGCCTTTTATTTCAAAGGTACTTGCTAATTATTCAAAGCTAATTTACATTGTCAAGGAGTATGAGTTAAGGGTACCTGTAAGTGGTACCCCAGTTTAAATTTAGCGTAGATTTAGAATTTCAAATAATATTCCAGCTATTATTTGATGTAATATGTTTTTATGTGTAATTTTATTGTCTTAATGTTCTTACGTGCTTGTGACAGGTTGCTCTGTCATAGTAGCAAGCTGACAGTAGGAACATAGCCGCGGCAACAAAAGTGGTAATTTTTCCAAACCAATTGGTGTCATGTGCCTTCTGTTCAAGAAGATTTGTGTACGCCGTCTTGAACTTTTTAATGTGTCCAGTAAGCAATGTTCCTTTTTGATAAGTCATCCAAAAGATTCACGAAACACAGTGCAAACCAAGATGATCAAATCTTCCCCACAAGAGGGGGCGTTGATAAACGCACGCCAACGGCGCACGCCAACGCCAACCCGCACGCCAATTTTTTTTGGCGTGCGGGGCCCACACGCCATTTTTTTTTGGCGTGTAGGGTCTACACGCCAAAAAAAAAGGGCGTGTGAGACCCACACGCCAAAAATGGCGTGTGGTTCCCACACGCCATTTCTTTTTGGCTTGTGGGCCCCGCACGCCAAATAAAATTGGCGTGTGGGCCCCGCACGCCAATTGTTTGGCGTGCGCTCCCACACGCCAAACAATTGGCGTGTGGGAGCGCATGCCAAACAATTGGCGTACGGGGCCCACACGCCAATTGTTTGGCGTGCGGGTCCCTCGCTCACATAATCGAATGGGAGGGACCATTTGATTACGTGGGGGGCCCCTCCTTGTATAACCTCGTCGGCCGGGAGGACTTCCTCCCGGCCGACGAGGTTATACAACCTTGTCGGCCAGGAGGAAGTCCTCCCGGCCGACAAGGTTGTATAACCTTGTCGGCCAGGAGGACTTCCTCCTGGCTGACGAGGTTGTATAACCTTGTCAGCCGGGAGGAAGTCCTCCCGGCCGACGAGGCTATACAACCTCGTCGGCCAGGAGGAAGTCCTTGTCAGCCACTGAGTACATATCACAGTACCTGACATCTACCACGTAACTGCAGTTATTATTAATTATTATTATCTCTAATAATAATTACTATTTTTATTTATTATTATTATACATTCATTACATTACTATTATCATTATTAAAGTACCTTAATTACAATAACTAATATAAATACTTTAATAATATATTCATTAATAACTCATGAATAATTCTGGTTAAGCTATGTACTCCTGTTATACAAGATACATAACTTGTAGGCCCTTTGCCCTCCTTTCACGTGAAATATCCAGAGTAACAGATGTCACTCTTTCCCCTCTGATTACGCCCACATTCCTTAACATTGGAATATTTTCACGTATAAGATATGTACTTTAATATCTTAATAATAAAAGAACTTATTAATATTATAATAATTAATACTTATAAGATGTACCAATAATAAATGACATCATTATAAGTTAATAACTTTATTAATATTAATAACAGATCAATTAATACAAATGTCATGATGTGATCCAATCCCACTAAGGACTACTGATCAAAGATGTGTCCCATAACACAGCCTTAGTAGAAATCACATCATAAACATTAACTGATCCTCCCAAAAGGATCTGTCTTGCCCATGAAGTTCCACAGTACCTCCCAGGTCATGGAAGCGCTCACAGTTCCCCCTTGAGGAGCTCTTACAATATATAAACAGCCTGTAAACAGTCGTTTATCCCTCAGAGAATATTTAGAACACCATAGCACAGTACATACCTTAGAGTTATTTACCTTGCTTAGTTCCCATTCTCCAACAATCCCCCAATTCTGGATAATCTATAGTTTAATACTGTTATTACCTCAAGAATTGGCCACAACCTACCTTCAATAAGGTAGTCACCACGAACCCAAGTGAGTATCTCCTTGGATGCCTATTAATACTTTGTATTGATTTGGATGCGGCTAATTAGAGCAATTAGAGCAAGCCTCTCAGACAAGACTTACTGATTGAGGAAGTACCTTTTTACAGGACTTAAACATTACCCAAACCACTTTACACCATCAACCTAACTCAGTTACAACCATTAACCACGGTTAGTTCCACACCCAGGCTGACAGTCCTCCTGGCTGACGAGGTTGTATAACCTCGTCAGCTGGGAGGACTTCCTCCCGGCTGACGAGGTTATACAACCTCGTCAGCCAGGAGGAAGTCCTCCTATCCGACGAGGTTGTATAGCCTCGTCGGTCGGGAGGACTTCCTCCCGGCTGACGAGGTTATACAACCTCGTCAGCCAGGAGGAAGTCCTCCTGGCCGACGAGGTTATACAACCTCGTCGGCCGGGAGGACTTCCTCCTGGCCGACGAGGTTATACAACCTCGTGCCGGGAGGAAGTCCTCCCGGCTGACGAGGTTATACAACCTCGTCAGCCAGGAGGACTTCCTCCCTGCTGACGAGGTTAGACAACCTCTTCAGCCAGGAGGAAGTCCTCCTGGCCGACGAGGTTGTATAACCTCATCGGCCGGGAGGACTTCCTCCTGGCCGACGAGGTTGTATAACCTCATCGGCCAGGAGGAAGTCCTCCCGGCCGACGAGGTTATACAACCTCGTCGGCCAGGAGGACTTCCTCCTGGCTGACGAGGTTGTATAACCTTGTCAGCCGGGAGGAAGTCCTCCCGGCTGACGAGGCTATACAGCCTTGTGCCGGGAGGAAGTCCTCCCGGCTGACAAGGTTGTATAACCTTGTCAGCCGGGAGGGGCCCCGCTCAAGTAATCGAATGGTCCCTCCCATTTGATTATGTGAGCAATGGGGCCCACACGCCAATTTTATTTGGCGTGCGGGGCCCACACACCAAAAAAAAAAGGCGTGTGGGAACCACACGCCATTTTTGGCGTGTGGGTCTCACACGCCCTTTTTTTTTGGCGTGTAGACCCTACACGCCAAAAAAAAATGGCGTGTGGGCCCCGCACGCCAAAAAAAATTGGCGTGCGGGTTGGGTTGGCGTGCGCCGTTGGCGTGCGTTTATCAACGCCCCACAAGAGGTAGCTAAAGCATCCCAAGCATCTCTAAACAAGTCCTCGTTTGCATGAATATTGGTGTGAAGGTCTTTGCTACCAGCTTGAAATAATGCCATTGACGCCCAATTATTGTTAACTTCGAACTTCTCACAGTTCTTTTCATCTTCAATCCATTTGTCATCACACAGTGTATACAACTGGTTTGCTTTGAGGTATAGTGTGAACTTTGACTTCCAAGTTTTCCAGTTAGTCAAGGTTAACTTTTCAATGTGTATACTTGTTGTCTTGAACACAGATGATTCAGATGATGAATTGTTGCTATTGTTTTTTGGTATGTCATGGTTTAACACTTTGCCAGACATTTTCCTAGAATTTTCTAGTTCTCAATTTTATCTATAGGCTTCTATAACTCTGAGGTGTTGAGATTCAAGAGTTGACTCTTGCTACCATGTGTTGAGAAGAAGAGACTCTTTCTTGCAAATCTTAACAGCGCCAGTAGTAGTAGATAGCTAATAGATAAATGAAAGAAACAAAGCACAACCAGACAAGAAACAGAACACAATTAGAATATCAAATAGGAAGAAAAGACACAGACAAGAAAAATGAACCAACATGTAAGATCAGAAAACTTGTGTGATATAAGAACAACAATAGCTAACAACAACAAACAACATGAGAATTGATATGACTATGAAAACATACAGTATCAAGAGTTTAGTGTCTGATCAAAAACAATAACAAAGAAACGCCAAATTGAGAAAACAAAGAAACACAATATTCAACTACCTCTGATAGATGTTATGTGTGATTTTTATTTTTTCAGCAACTCTTCCTCTCCTCCTAAAACTGTTGATTCCTGCAATTTCAATCTGGTAACGTAGTTAGTGTAAGTGATTGTAATGAAAATGACACGCTGATGATCTTTTACCTGGAACACCAGTTCTTGATGATTTGACACTTGCTGTGTTGCGAAAAACTTGATTTGATTGAACTACAATCAAAGGAGCTGACAACAATTCAAATTACTGATGACTGAACTCTGCTCCCATCATAACCACCCTTGACAATCATAATGCATATGCACTATGCTGCCAATTACCCCTCAACAGAACTTACACCAAGCAACCTCTATGAGTACTTCTCTACAAATGACAGTTCAGTAGACAAGTGGCCATGGTTGTTGCTGGTGTTGGTTCTCTGTCAAACCAATAAATGATTGCTGATACGTGGCAAATGAATTATGTACTCAAGCGTGTCAAAAGTTGCACAAATGGATATTGAGAGTAGATAGGTAGTTTGAGGAAAGTTTGAGCTGTTGAAAGACCAACAGAAGGAAAGCCCCTTGTCAATGGATCATCACAATGAGGACCCTCCTCATGTGCATTAATCTGTTAGAGTAATTACAAGCAACTGAAACATTTCATTGTATTATTAGTATTGACATTAAAATAAAATGTGCAGTTTTGCTTCTATTTAAGACTGAGAAAGAAATGTAACTGAAAGCAAAACAAGATTATTTCTGTTAATGATTGAGATAAAATAGAAAGATGAAAAGAGAGAGATTGGGGGTTCAACAAGAAGACAGAGTGTGGTTGAGAAGATAAGGAGAAGTAGTCAGTGGTGTAATGATAACTGAGGGTGTTATCTGATCCTCTATGTGTTGGTATAAGGCAACGGATCATTTGCTTTAGCTCTTTCTTCTGTTCTTAACGTCTTATTGATTTTTCTATGACTTACGTAACAGTAACTGGTTTATAGGATTATTTCCTACAAGTATATAGCCCCCAATTTTGGGGGAGGTACTTGTAGAAAGACACAGATCAACACCAATCTGCAATCTGTGTCATGCAACCCAGCGGGACGACGTCAACCGGTTAGGTTGCATGTATTGATCCAGTGCAAATTGTGCATGGTTTGTTTGGCTTGCAAAGGGAACTCCCTTAGTTATATGTTGATAATGAGCAAAGCCACAACAGCTCTATGGCGTGGTCAGCAATAGCAATTGGCTCAGGAAAGCATCCCGGTCTGGGTTCCTCAACTTGGTGAATGTATTGAAAAATGACCTACCTATGGCATGTTCAGCAATAGAAATTAGCTCAGGTACGCGTCCCGGTATTGGTTCCTTAAATTGGTGAAGAAGAGAAGAGAAACCGGTACCAGCGCCAACACACCATATACTAAATACACATAGCTGCGGCACATAAACTAAAAATATGACTATCATAAGAGTGGCACATCCAAGAATCCAAGAATACTAACATTTCCTTTAGCAGTTCTGTTTGTTAACCATCTTTTCTGCACAATGATAGCAATAAGTGATTAGCTGTTCTGTTCTTGTTATTTCTGGTTTTTCTAGAAGAGGATGTACAACTTGCTTGTTAAAGAGCTGTCTGCAATAATTTTTCTAGGGTCTTTGGATGTGTTTAATGCCTGTCTTGGAGCAAGATTCTTGTTTATGTTATAATTCTGACCCATTACCAAAAGAGGGCTTATTCATATGTCAGCCTCTGTGATGCCAAGGAGTAACCCTTCTAGCTACACAAGGTGCAAAATAAAAGATAAAGAGCAATGTAAAGCTCTGGGAGGATTTATAAGAGGTAATACCAATAAGGATATGAGGTATGAGCGGTAAAAAATGATTAATTATATTAAATAAATTTAATATAATTAAAAATATGAGGGGCCTGATAAATCAGGGGTGTTTAATCCCTCAAAGGTATCTTGCAAGCAGAGGATTTAGGTACCTGAACACACTGGGGCCTGTAAACAGGGGTGTTTTAAATCCCAGATAAAAGATGGGGGGAGAATCTCAAGAGAAAGGTTTATCTACTTACTAGTAATAAATTACCTTTACAGACTTGAGGTTCTTCCAGGGGGAAATTGGGCAGTTGGAAGCGCTTGGAAAGGGTGTTGGAAGAGCTGGGTGGACACTGGGAAATTTCAGGGGAGTAAGAAGGGGCTAAGAGACAGATACTAGGACCTTACCAGACAGAATAACAATTGTAAAGCTATGTAAGTGGGCAAAGGTTGTAGTATATATATTTAAGCATGATCCCTCCAAATACAGGGGGAACAAGGGCTCCTTAAATGCCTTTCTGGAGCCCTGATGGCGAAACACAAGATGTATTTTTGGCTATGGGAACATTTAAAAGGAAGGGGTTAAGATTTAATACAAATGCATGTAGTTGTTTAATCAAATTTCCATATGTACAGGCTGTCTACTATGGGTACAGCCTGTCTAAGCTCTTTTGCTGGCATCTTGAGGCGCTTCTGAACCTCTGACAAGGTTTGTTAGATGTGTTGATCAAGGGTTTTAATTACATGTCAAAATGTATTGATTAAATATCACATGTACCTGTTGATCACATTTGTCAGAGTTTAATTATTTTGTATTGTGTACAATGTGAAATACATGTATTTGTTTGTTCTGTGGGCGCTTCAAGAGCCTCTTGTTTAATCCCTGTCATGCAGGCTCTTTGGGAATGCATGACTGCAGAGATCTGTCAATCAATAATTTCCCACTAAGGATGTAATATATTTATTTTGAACAGTTGTTCAATAGTTATTTTCAGAAGGTTCTCATGTTATTTCCTTCCTCTGGTTCGTGGTCTTTGTCCCTCTGAATCATCCTTAGTGTATTTAGTATTTAATTAAATAAAATAAATAAATAAATAGATAATATAGTACATTACTAGTATTATATTATTAGTGTCATATGTATTTATTTTATTATGTTCTTATTTAAATACATTGTTATTTCGTGGTTTTGTACATGTATTTGTGGCTTTTATTCTGTATTTTAATGTATAATAATTAATTCAGCGCTTTTAGTGGTAATATTCTTTCAAGTTGTTTTACTACTAGAAGTTTTAAGTTATCTGGGGTACTTTGGCTGAAGTGCCCTAGGTTATTTTACACGCTCTTTAAGATTATGAAATAATATTTCCACTTATGTTATTATTTATTAGCATATTCATTGTTTTATACTTAATACTGTATTTATTTATTTATTATTAATTTACTATGTAATAATGTGTTTATTATTTACATATTACTTTTTTATGTTGCTTTATCTTATTATTATTCATTTATTACTCTTTGTTAAATGATTAATACTATATTTTTTATTTTATGTTTATTTTTGTTCTAGTCAGGTTGTCTCTGAACTAGTAGCAAGCTGACATTCCCTACCTTCAAGATAAGTCTCTCTGAAAAAAAATCACAGGTTTCTCTCATGTACAACTATAAAAGACATTCATAATGATCTTTTGGATGCTCTGTAGTTTCTGAGGTGAATGGCGCCATCAGGGATATTATTTCCTGGTAACCATTCATCTTTATCTGCTGATTGATTTTTATACCTGATTAGATACAGTCTTGTGTCTTTTCCTTGTATCCTTTCTTTCTTATCTTTCAAGATTTTATGTACTTTCAGTTGATCAGAAGGTGGTGTATCCATTAATGGGATATGCTGTGGAGTCATTGGCTCTTCTTCTTCTCTGGTAGAATAAGGTTTAATCAAACTTACCGGAAAAACAGGGTGTTTTCTTGACAATTCTTCAGTTAATATTACTTCCACCGCATTTTTTCCATGTAGTTGTTTAACTGTGAATGGACCTATAAATGGTGGTTTGAGCTTTCTACTTCCTCCCAAATTGTTGAAGTTAATTGTAGATAACAGAACCTTATCTCCTATCTGAAATTCAGGTTCTTTGTGACTTTTGTCCCACCTGTTTTTATTATATTCTACCGCTTCTTCTACACATCTTTTAGCATGCTGATGCGTAGAATCTAACATCTTTTTAAAGTCTAGTGCAGTAGGATGTATATGTGGCAATTTATCATTTAGAGTATCTTTAGGCATACGTGGTATCCATCCTCTTTCCAGAACATAGGGAGCTTCTTTTGTAGAAGAATGTTTACTACTGTTGTATGCAATTTCCAGAGCAGGTAATAAGCTAACCCAGTCATGAGTATATCCATCATGGTTCTTAAATTCAACTCCAAATGAGCAAAATCTGCGTAACAT
The DNA here is from genome assembly GCA_007896445.1 of Puccinia hordei. Classification (NCBI taxonomy): domain Eukaryota; kingdom Fungi; phylum Basidiomycota; class Pucciniomycetes; order Pucciniales; family Pucciniaceae; genus Puccinia; species Puccinia hordei. Next base: position 368,728 of record RDRW01000429.1, on the reverse strand, counting down.
ATCTTCCAGAGTTTGTATCATCCTTTCAGCTAAACCATCAGTTTGGGGATGATATGCAGTGGAAAATTCTAGTTTAGTACCAAGCATATCATGTAAGTTTCTCCAGAATTCAGACGTAAATTTGGGGTCTCTATCACTGATGATAATTTTAGGTATCCCAACATCAGCCATAATTCTGTTCCAAAATAGCAGAGCTACTTCCATGGCCGTATCATCTTTATGATTAGGTATGAATCTAGCCCTTTTTGAGAATCTATCTACTACTACTAATACTGAGTTATAGGAATAAGAACCTCCTGGGGGTAGGCCAGTCACAAAATCCATATTAATTATCTCCCATTTATTAGTAGGGTCAGCTATTTTTTGGAGAAGTCCAAATCTTTTTCCTGTCTGTTTATTTCCCTTCTGGCACGTATCACAAGATTGGATATATTTATGGACTTGTTCTTTCCAGTTAATCCACCAAGCAGTATACTTGATTCTTTCTACAGTTCTTTCTTCAGAAAAGTGCCCAGAGTTGATATTATCATGGCATTCTTTCAAGATGTCATTAATCTGGTATGGGTCACTTAAAACAAGTACACTAGAGTGTCTGTTTCTAAAATATAGCAACCCATCTAGTAAAGTGAACTTTCCTAGTTTATACTGCTTGGATAATTCCTCTGGTAAGCTAGCTATTAATTCAGGTGAACTGTTCTCATTCCTTAGTATCTCTACTAATTTTAAAAGTTCACTGTTGTTATCATAACTCTTTTGTACCAATTCATAGAAAGCTTTATCTAAATCACATACATGTATTCCTAGTATAGGAAATATGTCTTCATCTTCAGGGTCATATGCTGGGTTATCTGGGTTATTTGGTAAAGCCCATCTACTCAATCCGTCAGCATTTTTGTGTTTGGCTCCTGCTTTATGAATAATAGTCATATGTCCTCTATATTGTTGTATTGCAATTTGCCACCTAAGCATATGTCTGTTTGGAGTTTTCATGTTCATCAGAGTTCTTACAGCTGTGCAATCTGTTACAACCACAAAATTGGTACCCTCTAAGTAATAGTGTAACTTTTCTAATGCCCAAACAAGAGCTAAGCACTCCATTTGGCTAGCACCATACTTTTTCTCCGTACTTTTGATTTGCCTGGATATAAAGAGAATAGGTTTTTCCGTAGGTTTATCCTCAATTATAAATTCTTGATGTAATGCTGCTCCTAACCCATCCAGACAGGCATCAATATATAATAGAAATGGTTTGTCATAATCAGGTTGTGCTAGTACTGGGGCAGTTGTAAGGAGTCTTTTTAATTCCTCATAGCTTTGTACTCTATCATAGGTCATCTCAAATATGGTATCATGGTTGCAGAGAGCATATAAATCTTTACTGATATTAGCAAAATTGGGAACATGTTGGCGGTAGTAACTACAGAAACCTAAGAATGACATTATTTCAGTTCTATTTTGAGGCATTGATTTCATTAATACTGCAGCTACTTTATTTTGATCTATAGCTAGTGACAGTCCTGATACAACTCTTCCTAGTGCTTTGAGTTCTCCATATCCAAAGTTGCATTTTTTAATTGACATTTTCAAACCAGCTTCTATAGCAGTATGAAGTACTATATTGATTTTCTCTAAATGAGTTTCCCAATCATCAGAATAAATAATTATATCATCTATATATACCATCATCCAATTCTGTCTGATAAATGATCCAAAAATTGAGTCCATCATCCTCTGGAAGTGAGATGGAGCATTCTTTATGCCAAAAGGCATTCTCAAATACTCAAAGATTCCCAAATGACATATGATTCTGAGGAATTTCCTGCTATCTGGTTCTATTGGTATCTGATGGAATCCCTTAAGTACATCCATAGTTGTAATGTACTTGGCTTTAGATAAATTATGCAGAGAATGATCTATTCTTGGTATGGGATAATAATCTGGTCTAGTATAATTATTCAAGGCACGGAAATCTCCTACCATTCTTGATTTCTCATTATGCCATGCAATTATAACAGGTGTAGTTACTTCTACCTGTTCATTATGTCCTACTTTTCTCAACACTTTCAGTTCTTGTAATTCTTTTATGTGAATTTCTAAAGCTTCTCTTGATTTAGGACTAGAGGGATAAGGGGGTCTTCTTAACTGAGGTGGGTACGGCTTGTTAACTGTAAGTTCCAACTTCATATCATGTCCTTTGATATTACCAATGGGTTCTTCTATGGTACAGAAGGCCTCTTTGTGTTTAAAACAAGTTTTCAGAACATCTATTTTCTGATCTTCATTCAGTATTTCACTTACTGCAGCTTGGGACAGATATTCCTCTTGGAAAGATAGTAATTCTTTTGGGACCTCAGGTTTGGTTGTAACATCTGATATTTTAATATTGATATTACAAATTTGGAATTTTCTTTTCCATTCTCCTCCAATAGTATAGAATCTATCTTTGCTTTGGAATATATCTATGCCGTACATGCAGAATGTATCATTTCCCAGAATCAAATAATCACAAACAGCATCTTGTAGTACCACAAATTCTACCAATAATCTAAGGGATCCTTTAGAATGTGGAAAAATAAGAGGTATGGCTATGACTCCTACAGGTTTCATATTGGAGTTACAACTACTAAACTTGGCTTTTGGCATTGGCATCAGGTGATTTTCCCAGTCTGGATAGTTTTCTTCCAGAAAAATACTACTGGTACAAGAACAAAAGGCTCCTACATCTAGTAGTACTTTCATTTCCTTATCATTAACTATAACAGTGGTATAACTGGTCTTTCCCATAGTATAGCTCATTCCTGCCTCAGGTTTGTTAGTAAGGAGTTTTGCATCAGATACATGTCCTACTTTAACTGATTTATCCCATTTTTGCGGTAAATTAGAATCTCCATGAATAGAGTTAATAGACAATTCATCTCCAATATCAGCTTGAATCACTGCTATCCTAGCTGTATCCTCTTCAAATGGTTCACTAGTGACTATCTCAAACTGAGAATGGGTGTCTTCTTCACTGTCTGATCTAGATTCTACTTCTACAACATTTATCTTTCTGCGGGGATTAGGGCAATCAGGTTTCTTGTGTCCTTTTTCACCACAGTTGTAACACTCAGGTATTACTATTTTCTTGGGTGCTTCTGCTGGATTGTTAGGTTTGGGAGATTCTTTCTGCACTTCTCTCCTCTCAGGCAAGTTATTTCTTGTGTATTTTTTGTTCAATCCATTGAGTATAACCATTTCATGTAGTACACTACTGAATTCAGTTAAGTCTACTCTCATAGATGGCAGTCTACATCTCATTATAGATTCCAATGTTCCTTGACATTGATTTAGAAGTCTGTCATTGGCTTCTTCATCAGTAACATTGATATGTACACATTCTATTCTTTTCCTTTGTTTCAGACACCACTCAGCAGCTGTTTCTTTTGTTGGGTCAAAGTAATCACTTTCAAAGGCTTTACGCTTTTCATTCTTCCAAATCCTGGTACCATAATGAGCTTTAATCAACTGTTTCCATACAGACCAGGGTTGATTTCCTACAGCTCTGCTTTTAGTAATAAACCAAGAGGAGGCCATTCCTTCAAATAAAACAGTAAGTCTGGAAGTGATAACCTCATCATCAGCTTGGTAAGTTCTTACTATGTGATCAATATATTCAATAAAGCTGATATGGTCATACTCCCCTTTACCATCAAATTTGGGCCAATCTTTAAGAGGGGGCATTAATTTATGTATAGCTGTCATATCTGCTCCTTTATACTGTGTGGACATTCTAGGATTTCTATTTAATGGCTGATTTTGCATAAAGGGATTATTGAACCTTGGTTGGTCATTATCCATAGGTTGAGCACTATTCCTATAGCTAAGGTTTTGTGGTTGCTCAAGATATTCATGTGGTTTATTATCTTGGAATATATTATGATCAAGATTTATATGAGGGGCTTCATCTCTATCTTGATACTTTATGGGTTTTATTTCTTTATCACAATATTTGTTACAATTATCTTTATCAGAAATGTTTTGTTGTTCCTGTTTACTTGTTTTCAGAGATTCTATTCCTGATATTATGGTAGACAATTTAGAGATTACATTATCTTTCAATTTCAGGGATTCTATTTCTGAAGTAAGTTCAGATAACTTAGAATTCACCGTGTTTTCTAAATTATCTAATTTTTTGTTCATATCACAGCTTAAGTTCTTTATCAATTCTTCAATTGTTTTATTTTCCTTTTTCTCCGGTTTTTTCAAAGAATTAATGACATATTCTGCCATAGAAACTTGAGATGAGTGTAATTCCTCAAGGTAATCAAGAGTATCATTCGTGATTTTCTTGGTTTCTTTCACTGTGTCTTTAATCATTTCACTGTCTTACCCAATTTCTATTAACAATTCACAGTGTCTACCGGATAGATCAATTGGTAATGGAGCTTCTAATTTCTTTATTACTCCCAAAATGTTTGAGTTTACACATGATTTAGTATTTTCCAAACAATCTTCGATTTTTTTAGTAATAATTCTCAAATTTGTCTCATTGTTTACATCAATAGTAGTTGTATTACTATTTAATGATTCTAAAGAATCAAACAAAGAATTTATTAACACAGGACTTAATCTATATTCTTGTAGAGGTTGGCTGCTACGTGAAGAAGATCGGTGGCCTTCTTCCAGCGGACTGGATCATCGAAGTTTATCGACAAAGAGCTGCGGCTCTTGCCTCCGTCCTTCTTTTTGAACTTGAGACTGGAGAGCTTCTTGGGAGGGACTGGGAAGTGTAACCTCTTTTCTTCCCAAGGATTCCATCCCTTTACATATTTTTCGATCTCGTCGTTGGGGATCAACTTTTGTAGGGCTTTCTGGCTCTCTTGAGCCGAAGTTAACAACGCTCTCAGCTCGGCGGTAGGGCCCTTCCGTAAGGCGGCTTGGCACTGTCTCCAGATGGAGACGTGCTCTTTCACCCGGAGTCGGACTGCTCGTCTTTCGAGAGCACCTGTATCTCCGGGGTGGAAGGGCGTACCGGGATAGCCTCCAACGATCTTGGGAGTATCTCGTCTACATCCATCGCCGTTTCCGCTCCTGGACTCGGCGGAGGTGAGTCTCGCGGGACCCAAATCACTCCTGGTATGGTCAGATCGACCTCTTTGCGAGCAATGCTCGTCATCTGCAGGCTCTTGACGCGTTGCTGGAGCTCCTTTGCGGCTTCGAGCTCGTGTCGGACTTGGGAGGAGACTGTGTAAACTGGGGTGGTTGGATCTAGTAGATTTAACCATTTTCTATTAGTTTTTTATTTATTTATTTTTTATGTATATTTTAAAAAAACTTACTAGTTCCCTCCTCTTGAGGGTTGCTGGTACCGTTGTCGACTGACGGAGCGGTGTTCTCTTTTTCAAAGGAGGCCACTAAGAAACAAAACAAAAAGGTATAAGTTCGTCGTTTTTTTTTTTTTTTTTATTAATTTTGTTATGTATATTGAAACAACTTACTTCTTGCTTGGTATTTCTCTCTAGAAATCCGTTCTTTCTTAGCTTTAAGGTCACGAAGATAGTCCTGGAGATTAAGTTCCGCGTCGAGATCCTTTTCTTCGCGGATGTGAGTGTGATAAGACGCCAAAATTAGCCTCTCCTCTTCGGTAAGGAGATCCCAATCGCTAGGGATGTAATTCTTGATGTCTTCTTCTCTTCTTAACTTGAGATAGCGCAGATAATATTGAACTAAAGCTGCGTTGTCCTGTAAGTTCACTGAGAAAGAAAAAAATAAGAAAATTGATAATTAGTATATGTAAACTGATTTTTTAGAGTTTTTTTTTTCTTTTTATTTTTCAAAAAAAAATGAAATTTTTTTATTTACTTTATAAAATTTTTTTAAGTCAAAAGTAAAAACAAAAACAGAGTTTTTTTATTAGTTTTTGGATTGGATTTTTATGTTTTTTTTTTTGATAAGAGATACGAAAAAATAGAAATGTATATTTTTTATATGTTTTAATTTTTTTTTAAAAAAAAAAAAGGCGGATTTTCTATTCCAGAAATAAATTTCAGAAATTTCCCGGCCAGACCCCCAATTGTCAGCCTCTGTGATGCCAAGGAGTAACCCTTCTAGCTACACAAGGTGCAAAATAAAAGATAAAGAGCAATATAAAGCTCTGGGAGGATTTATAAGAGGTAATACCAATAAGGATATGAGGTATGAGCGGTAAAAAATGATTAATTATATTAAATAAATTTAATATAATTAAAAATATGAGGGGCCTGATAAATCAGGGGTGTTTAATCCCTCAAAGGTATCTTGCAAGCAGAGGATTTAGGTACCTGAACACACTGGGGCCTGTAAACAGGGGTGTTTTAAATCCCAGATAAAAGATGGGGGGAGAATCTCAAGAGAAAGGTTTATCTACTTACTAGTAATAAATTACCTTTACAGACTTGAGGTTCTTCCAGGGGGAAATTGGGCAGTTGGAAGCGCTTGGAAAGGGTGTTGGAAGAGCTGGGTGGACACTGGGCAATTTCAGGGGAGTAAGAAGGGGCTAAGAGACAGATACTAGGACCTTACCAGACAGAATAACAATTGTAAAGCTATGTAAGTGGGCAAAGGTTGTAGTATATATATTTAAGCATGATCCCTCCAAATACAGGGGGAACAAGGGCTCCTTAAATGCCTTTCTGGAGCCCTGATGGCGAAACACAAGATTTATTTTTGGCTATGGGAACATTTAAAAGGAAGGGGTTAAGATTTAATACAAATGCATGTAGTTGTTTAATCAAATTTCCATATGTACAGGCTGTCTACTATGGGTACAGCCTGTCTAAGCTCTTTTGCTGGCATCTTGAGGCGCTTCTGAACCTCTGACAAGGTTTGTTAGATGTGTTGATCAAGGGTTTTAATTACATGTCAAAATGTATTGATTGAATATCACATGTACCTGTTGATCACATTTGTCAGAGTTTAATTATTTTGTATTGTGTACAATGTGAAATACATGTATTTGTTTGTTCTGTGGGCGCTTCAAGAGCCTCTTGTTTAATCCCTGTCATGCAGGCTCTTTGGGAATGCATGACTGCAGAGATCTGTCAATCAATAATTTCCCACTAAGGATGTAATATATTTATTTTGAACAGTTGTTCAATAGTTATTTTCAGAAGGTTCTCATGTTATTTCCTTCCTCTGGTTCGTGTTCTTTGTCCCTCTGAATCATCCTTAGTGTACTTAGTATTTAATTAAATAAAATAAATAAATAAATAGATAATATAGTACATTACTAGTATTATATTATTAGTGTCATATGTATTTATTTTATTATGTTCTTATTTAAATACATTGTTATTTCGTGGTTTTGTACATGTATTTATGGCTTTTATTCTGTATTTTAATGTATAATAATTAATTCAGCGCTTTTAGTGGTAATATTCTTTCAAGTTGTTTTACTACTAGAAGTTTTAAGTTATCTGGGGTACTTTGGCTGAAGTGCCCTAGGTTATTTTACACGCTCTTTAAGATTATGAAATAATATTTCCACTTATGTTATTATTTATTAGCATATTCATTGTTTTATACTTAATACTGTATTTATTTATTTATTATTAATTTACTATGTAATAATGTGTTTATTATTTACATATTACTTTTTTATGTTGCTTTATCTTATTATTATTCATTTATTACTCTTTGTTAAATGATTAATACTATATTTTTTATTTTATGTTTATTTTTGTTCTAGTCAGGTTGTCTCTGAACTAGTAGCAAGCTGACATCATATTTGTTCATTTTCATTCATTCATGATCCTCAGACAGTTAGGCCCTCAACTTAGGCCCCCTTTAGTTGTAGTATTTCATCCGATCCTCTACTGAAATACAATTTCACTTAGTTCTGAGCCCATACTAGCTATAATTGCTCCGCAGGAGACTTCTTTCCTAGTTTTCTGAGTCCCTGAGTGTCCTGCACTCTTGATCTTCCCAGCTCACCTTTTTCCCAGTCTCAGGCCTCTGGCCATTATTCTTTTAGTTTATAGCATGTCTGAGTTTGGGAAGCATGAATATTTTTAATTGCTAGCTCTAGGGATTTTTAGTCCTGGACCGCGGAATGGTTCACACCTACTCACCCAGCTAATTTGGTTGTAACAACTATTGTTTTCTCACAAGATTGGGCTTCTTGGGGAATGGATAGGCAGAAATACTTGCAAAGGTAGGCTGGGTGACTGTCAAGGTTCACGTTTCAACTGTGACACCAAGGAAAAAAGGGCTAACGTAAGAAACCCCAATGAAATGGGTCAGTTGTTTCATATGAATGAGATGCGGATGGAAGGTTCAAGGGAGTGCTTACCTCCATCCTCTATGCGGATACAGCCCCATCCTCAATCAACAAAGAGCCGCAAAAAACCAAGTGAAGCAAGCAACCTACCAGGTAAGTTGTGCTAGCTCTTATACAAGAAGGAGGCAAGGCAGCTAACTGTATGCAATGTAATTCAACAGCAACAGCAACAGCACTCCACTTGTAGCCCGTATGATTGGTTCCATACACATTAAATTGACTACTCCGCCAAAAGGAGGAAGTAAGTACAATTGCTGTAGAGGAAACAGATGGCTCTGAGCTGATGGCTATTACTTTTAATAAACAGACTCCAACAGCTCAAACAAACTCTTTGATTGAATATCATTTCCTCAAATGAACTAGATAAAGTGTTCACCTTATATTTCCCAAAAAAAAAACAGTCTCACTATTCTCTTCTCTATCAATTTCTTGTCACACTATATGATTCCAAGGACTGGTATCCTTCTAGCTACACAAGGTGAAAGATAAATAACAATTTTTTTGATGATGTTAATATTTTTTTTATTAATATAAAAGATATTATGATTTTTTAGGAGGGGCCTGCAAGCAGGAGTGGTTTAGTTCCCTAAGTCCTCCTGGCCAACGAGGTTATACAACCTCATCAGCCGGGAGGAAGTCCTCCCCTTGCTCACGTAATCGAATTGGCCCTCCAATTTGATTACGTGAGCGATGGGATGTGTATATCCCCATACACATAATACATGTATGTATTATGTGTATGGGGATATTGCATGCAATATCCCCCCACACGCCAAACAATTGGCGTGTGGGACCTGCACGCCAAACAATTGGCGTGTGGGACCCGCACGCCAAACAATTGGCGTGTGGGACCCGCACGCCAAACAATTGGCTTGTGGGAGCGCACGCCAAACAATTGGCGTGTGGGAGTGCACGCCAAACAATTGGCGTGCGGGGCCTACACGCCAATTTTATTTGGCGTGCAGGGCCCACACGCCAAAACAAATTGGCGTGTGGGACCCACACGCCATTTGTTTGGCGTGCGGGTTGGCGTTGGCGTGCGGGTTGGCGTTGGCGTGCGTTTATCAACGCCTCTTAAATTGTGACAATTCTTACCCTTTGACTTCACTAGTCAACTTCCCCCTTCCCAGGTAGTAATTTCAGGTTTATCTTTAGTCATTTCCAGCCTTATGATTGCAATACCAACATAAATCACCAACCTCACACCCTTGGAATATAATATTCTACCTTCCAAAATCAATCAACTCCATGCCTCCCCATGATATTTTGTTTTCAAACTTCATACCATTGTCATGCAGTCTTCTGCCATTGACATTTCACCCTTACCAGACCAATAATTTCATTCCACACAACTCTTACCAAAACTATGAATGGCTATCATCAGTGCTTCTATCCCTACCTCAAAACCAACCTGATTTCAATCATCCATTCAATGCTTCCCTTTCCTGTACTCTCCTGATCAAAACATCCTACATTCTTATCTTCATACATTATACTTCACCAAAATTCCACATTTCACCCAAGCTCTCCCTTGAAATGGTTGGTTATCCTTCAATGGTGTCCTTATTTCATGTACTACCACCTCCTCATCTTTCAGTATTCTAATAAAGTTTGATGAGGATAATCAAGCTATCACACCAGGTGCATGTTCACCTACACATTTTTATCCAAAAATTGTTGGCTGCATTTGCACCACTCATCTCAACAACAAGAGGTATGGATTCTTGCCTTCAACAGCTCTTTTTAGGCAAATCCTTGTAAATTTCCAAATTCTCATGCCCTTACTGTTAGGATTTCACCTTCAGAAAATAAGGCTCAAGAAAGTGGGCAATCTTTGTGGAGGGTCTGATTGGACCAAGGAGCTGGGATCAGGATGAAAAAGAATTTAATGCTCAAACTTGATGATTTATTTCAGCCCACAAATAATCTGGCTAAATACAAAACAACAGGAATGGCAGACATGTGGTTTTCTTGAAACAAATAAAAGCATATGCTGTAAAGTATACAAGCATAAGCAGTGACAGTGATGTGAATCTAGCTAAATACTAGAGAGAAATAGAACTGACAAATAGCAGAGTGATGAAATTCAAACTACCTGATTGGTAGAGTGATATAAAACAATAATATTGAGTGATAAGAAAATAAAACTGCTTGATTGCAGAGTGATAGGGATTTAATAATAATGAGAATTTTGATAAAGAGATTTAGGAGATTGTGAGCGGACAGAAAGGCTGAAATTCTGACACTTACTGCCAAGAATCCATGTCAGGCAGAGTGTGCAAGCGTGCAAGGAGAGAATACTCTAACCATAAAAGTGAGCACAGTCTCCAAACGCTCCTTCAAGACCACGCATATGCATGTGTTCCCAGAAAAAGGGATCAAGCAAATTCTGGCCCAGATTCCTCCTCTGTAGGACAACTCATGTCAAAAATCAGCAAAGAGCCACAACAAAATAAAAAAAGCAGACTAATGGAAAGGTAAGTGATACAAGTCCACTTGTATGATGCTAAGACAATTACTGATAATGAATCTATCATTACACATGTCAGCTTGCTACTATGACAGAGCAACCTGTCACAAGTTTCCCACAAAAATTATTATAAAAAATATAGAATATCAAAATAATAGTAAGAATATTATATAATATTCTGAATCTACACTAAATTTAACCTAGGGTACCTCACTCACAGGTACCCCTAATTCCCACTCCTTCACTATGTAAATTAGCAAAGAAGAATTAGCAAGTACCTTTTAATAAAAAGTACTTGCCGTAATTAGATGCTTATATATATATATATACATATGCTTAAACCCCATTTCCAGTCACGTAAATGAGGTGTTGTGTAAATTAGGAGAGATAGTGTAAATACACCGTGTTTTACTCAAACCCCGCGTACCGCAGTCTGCAGAACTTGAAGTTCAACCCGCGTGACTGAAAGCCCCCGCCAAAGTTGGGATATAAGCCCCCGCGCAAACATTAAGCCCCTTACAGGCTCTCAACTTAGCACGCGGACTCCACAGTCACTCAGGTACACCCAAATCTATAAAAACACGCCCCAGTGACCTCATTACATATGTTACATATGTAATAAAGATCACTGGGGACTAAATAATTGAATATAATGAATGGTATTATTTATTTATACATATAAACAAAATGTATTGAGTAAACAAACAGTACAAACAATACTGTGGCTTATTATAAATACAATTAAGCCACTAGTATTAATCCATAACAACTAGTACTAATGTACTACAGACTGTACCTTAGTATAAATGAACAAATAATAAATAAATATCATAATAAACTCAATTGGTGACGTGTATTCAAAGCAAGGGCTGCTGAAGCGTCACCAAGAAAGCAAAAATGGCCAAAATGTCGTCCAAAGATCCCACAAGTTGGCCAATAATACCTACAGGGTCCCCAGAGGGAACTCAAGACTATTTAAGGAGATCTTCAACCGCCCAAAGAAGGCTCCTCATGCTTCCCAATACCCACTAACAACCTTACCCACTTCTTATTAGATATATACATCTTTATAACACAGTCTGGTAAGCTTCTTAGTAGTTATTCTTTAGCCCTGTCTTCCCCAACAACTTCACAGTGCCCATCCAGCTCTACCATCCATCCATCCAAGCGCTTCAAACTGTCCAGTTTCACCCAGAATATCCCCAAGATCCCTCAAGGTTTATTACTAGTAAGTAATAACCCTTGTTCTTGAAGATATTCCCCCATTTCCATTCCTGGGATTAAACCACCCCTGTTCCAACAGGCCCCAGTGTTCCAGGTACCTAAATCCTCTGCATTTATTTGTAAGATACCTTAGAGGGATCTAAACCACCCCTGATTTATCAGGCCCCTCTGGTTGTTAATTATATTAAATTTATTTAATATAATTATCAACCTATTTTTCTCTCAATTTTTACGTCACAATTCCCCCATATCTTTTGGGAATTGTAACATTGTACCTTACCCAGAGTTTATATACTCTTTCCATATATCCTTGCACCACCTGTAGCTAGAAGGACTTGTCCTTGGCATCAGGGAGGCTGACAACACAGGATTAATCTCTGTATAAATGAGCATCCGGGCCTACCCGGCTCCAGCCTCAGTGGAAGGATTACTCACCCCAAAAGTGAAGGTGAGTAAAACTCACTGCAGTTTCCTTAATATTGGCCTTAAGCTATTGACTTCTGACTGATGAATCTCTGATCATGAGATACAACCAGTCAAAAGCAAATTGCCAACCATATCATAAATTAGCCTCCAGTTACTTATCCTTGGAGTATTGGCTACATCGTTCTCTGAGGTAAAGAGATTTTCTTTACTGTTATAAACTCTATTTCATCTCTGTTTTCAATTTCTTATTGTATATACAATTTCCATTTTATTTATCTAAGATGAAATATGATCTCTTGGTGTTCAAATTCTTTTACTTCCTGCTTTGAAAACAAATCAATCCCATATAACCAAATGAAGAACTTTGGTCCTTGCTTTTTCATTCACTCAGGACCCAATATGCCAATAAATGCTGCTTCTGGATTCATCAATTTTATCATAGTGCTGTGGAGGTTCTTGAATCTGATAGAATATTTCTGCCTAAATTTTGTTTGAAAAGGGTTCCTAACCCCTAGTAAAAATAAAGATGAAGGGGCTTGATAAAAGAAACATGAGTTTTCTGCGCTGCATGTGGTTTTCTACAGGTGAGTCCAAAGGCAGGTTGCATGGATTTAGTTATCAAATATATGGAATTATTTGAGTATGTGGTTCTTTTCATTTATTTATGTATATTATGGTGGTAAGAACATGTTATGTAAATCTACATATAACTAAGGAAATGCCCTTTGCAAGCCAAACAACTCCTGACAATGTTGTTCATTGGCTAACGCCAAGGACGACATTCCCTGTTCAAATTCTAACACCGAGGTCAACATTAGAAACTTAAAGAATTGATTTTTTTTTGCTTCTTTTTGCTGTTTTTTTCACTTTCTTTCACTTTTTTCACCTTTTTGACTTTTTTTCACTTTTTTTCACTTTTTTTTGTTTGCTTTTTTGTTTTCTTTTTTGGTTTTTTGTTTTTGCTTTTTTGTTTTTGTTTTTTGTTTTTGCTTTTTGCTTTTGCTTTTTTGTTTTTGCTTTTTTGTTTTTGCTTTTTTGTTTTTGCTTCTTTTTTTTTGATTTTTGTCTGCTTTTTTTTGCTGTTTGCTTTCCCCCCCCCCCCTTTTTTTTTCTTTGCTCTTCTTTTTGGCTCTTTTTTAATTCTCTTGTGTTTTTTTGCATGAGCTGTATTCTTTTTCTTTTGTTCCTCTTTTTGTTTTGCTCTTTCTTTTTCTGTTTTTTTACATACTTATTTTTTTTTTTTTTTTGACATTGTGCACACTTCACTAAAGCAACCAATACTGTTGCTAACAACCAATAACACATTATATCAACCAATCATGTTGCTACCACCCAAAGTACACATATTGTAGACTGTTGCTGGCAATCAAGTCACATTATTTAATTAATGTTGCTACCAACAACTAAGTAATCAAACTGCTGCTACCCTTTCTCCAGCCATAAATAAAGCTCTTCTTCACCTGAGATCTTTCATTCCCCCCAAGAATATCCCACTTTTACTACCATCATTCTTCAAAGTAATAATCTGACACATACTCTTATTGCATTTTACTTTTCAGCTCCCATTAATCTAGAATAAACTGGAATATTGATGAACTGAGAAGAGCATACAACAGGGAAAAAAATGCTAGTTTGTTTCAAAGGGAATTGAATTCTTGACTCAATCTTTCCACCACCCCTAACCCAAATCATTTCCAACATCCATCCTCTCCTGTAACTCATTCTTTTTTTTCAACTCTCACAATTCTCCAAGTCATCAGCACTTGCAAAGTAGTTTAATCAATAATCATCACCCTTCCCATCTTCAGCATCTACACAACGACCCTCAAACACACCATCCTCATTCTCATCAATTCTCTCAACATTCTTATCAAAACTCTCACCAACTCCAATCCTCAAGGCCCCGTCTGTTGAGTTTTCAGTGTACTTCCTGAATTCCCTTTTCAAGTCAATGTCCGCTCCGTAACTTGCAGCAAGACTCAATGAGCCTCCCTTGGCTGCCAATTAGGGGTTTCCCCAAATCATCCTCAAAACTTGACTCGCATTGGACTTTCAATCCTCAGACTCGTCAAGCTTCAGTCTCAACTACTCGATTGACTCAAGATCAACTGCTTCATCAGAACATTGGCCCACGGTAAAGTCAAATCATCTCACATTAATCAATTGCCCATATTCCTAATTTCCGTCCACCTTCTCCTCAAGATCTAGACTATCATCAAATCACCCAGATTAGGCTCCTTGTCTCGCTTATAAAAAAACCCCTCACTTCTGCTTCAACCGCTGTTTGTTATTTGTTCCTTTCTCCCTTTCTTCACTTCTCTCCTTATTCTTCCTGTTGTTTGATGTGGAGTTAGATGATTATTCTCTATTTGTTCAGTCATCTCTTCTCTATCATCTTGTTGCTTCTATTGTTCTTAGTCCTCCTCTTTCTCTAAATCTATCTCTCTATTATCAGTGGTATGCTCCTCTTTATTTATCTCTCTTTTGTTCTCAATTTCTTGTTCTTAGACCTTTGATCTAATTTCCTTTCTATAGTCTGGTTTTACTTTATTAGCAATTTAGTCCAATTCGAATACCGTCCAATCTCTCATCAAGTTCTGTCCCCAACTTCCGGGCAAATATCTTATCAACTACCATTCCCAGTTTCTCATCAGAGATCTCATCATATCCATTCACTTACTTCCCATCAAAAATACCATTCAATTCACTCCCCAATCCAGTTGAATCAACATCATATCCCATCACAAAGGCATTCATTGTCTCAGATCACTAAAATCATGTCTCAGAACCACACCTGTGGAACTATGAATCAGACCAATAGAATTATTCAAACTCCTAACAACCCCTTCAGGGTTTCCATTTTCAACTTGGTCCATTCCCAAATTTTTTCTCTTAAAAATCAGATTAATATCTACGCCAACTATGATAACTCTTCAAACCTTCCTCCTGTAGAGCAGCCACCACACTTGGGAGGATGGTATTCCAAAACAAATTGGGAACAGTTTCTAAATCAGGTTCATCATCATTTGTCCCAGATTGGATTTGACAATCCTGCAGGTGCTGTTTTGGATGACCGTCCTGTAACAAATGAAAATGAAATCAATGTATCTGACAACATTCCCCAGATTAATTTTTGCAGGCCAGTTGCATGGGGTTGAAGAGAGGATCCAAGTTTCAGACCACACACACTTAAAAGAGAGAGGCAATATCCATCATGCCAGGCCATACTATTTCAAGGCAAGACCAATGCCCTCTGCTGTTTCTCTGGGAGGATCAACATTGTCAGCCACCAAGATATTACATGTATTATGTGCTGTTCCTCTGGGAGGATCAACATTGTCAGCCACCAAGATATTACATGTATTATGTAACATGTAATACTTGAAACTGCAATCTTGAATAATTATTATTATTCTTTATTTTTATTATTATTATTTTTTATAGTCTGAACATAAGAAAAATTAGGCCTTATCATTTTATCAAATGGTACAATATTTTAACAGTTAGAGACTGGCTCAGTAATAACTGTTATTGACATAAGGACCTGAGTTCAAGCCACACTCATGACCACATTGAATAAAAATCATTTATTTAAATTATATCTATTTTTTACTAAAATTAGTTATAATTTAATTAATGAAAATCTTTGGAAAATTAATTTTCAAACATGCAATAAATGGATAAATAACCATTTATTGTCATAGTTTTCTTCTTGAAAATCCTGGAAGATCCAAGTTTAACCCATAGTAATTTATAGTATAAAATTACACATAAATAAAGGTAAATCTTTTTGTAAAGTATATTAATTATGCAGTAATGACTTATAAATTAATTCCCACATGTTTAACTCTCCAGAGCAAGCGCTTTTCCAAGCTCTAACCCCAAAGGAAGTTACATGTACATGTGATTAAAAATTATTTAGTTTAATTAAGAAAAATAAACATTAAAATAAATTAATTAATGTGAAATAAACATGGCATCATTTTAATTAAAAATGACACCCTTCACTTCTTACCACGAAAAGGCTGATCAGAATCACATGTCAAAATTGCCTCAATCCCCACTGTCAAATAAATTGCAGAGGGATTAATACAAATATTTTATTATTTAAGGAGGAGGTTTCTTCACCAAATTGAAGACATCTTCCCCCCATCAATTTTAACCTACACCAGATAAATTATTATAAGTTACAAAGGCGCTCACCTTCTCCTGTAAGTAAGGAGGACTGGCCTTTATTTATATACTATCTTAATTAGTTAAAACTGCTCAAATATGCCCCAATTAAATTAAACCCTTAATTTAATTGGAAGAACCGTGTCCTAGTCTGGTAAGCCCTTCTGAGGAATGATTTCCCTTAACAGAAGTCTGGCAGCAGGGTCATAACCTGTTTATTTTTGTTACTTAGTGTTTTATAACACTCAAGTAAATATTGATACAGTTATATCTTTTTGTTACACTTTTTAAAGTGTAAGACCTTTTTATTCCTTACTGCACACGCCACAATAAGTGTAGTAGAGTCCAGTTTGATGACAAGCATAAATCAACCACCCCCTCCTCCAGATTCACTCCAGCTTTCCAAAGATGCAACTCAAGACCATTTGCCTCAAGGAAATCAACTGATAAGTTCCATACGTTTGATAAATATCAATTTTGCATTTACTTCACTTAGTATAAATTGTGCTACAAGAGCTGCTTTGAAAAACCAAGGAAAAGGTATATATAGCTTCAAGGTGAAGGGGAAAATACACCACAACATTGGCATTTTTATCCTAATATCTCAAGAAGTCCCACAATTCTTGCAGCTCTACATATCCAATAATGAACATGAGTGTGAAAATAATCATATTCATGGTCAACATCTTCTCCCAGAGCTTATGGAAAGGATTCAAGCAATCCTCTCATACACCAGTTTGAGCATGTAGCATCTCAAATCACTCCAAACCGCCCAATAAGGCTTACAGAAACAGCAACAAATGTGGACCAAAGAGTTTATAACCTCCCAACAGGGGACCAAATTGCATCCATCTGGGTAGAAGGTGATTTCTTTTCCACTTTCACTAAGTGGCCATGCTCTGACATTTATGAACTTGAAGGAAATGAACCTTTGACAACAGCCACAAGGGATTTTATCATCAAATATTGTTGCTAATCCCTTTCAAGAATATCTGAATTATACAGAGAATATGATCATCTCCATTGTGTGCTTTGAAATACAAATGGAGATCTTGGTTGGAGTCCTGAACTCAAGCAGGACATGCCACTTGAAACTGCCATGAACTATTATGCCTAAAAGTTGGCCTTCCGCAATAGAGACTATTCTCTTCTACACTGGGCTGGTAGACTTTTCCACCAATATTGTGTAGATAAATATGTGAAGATAGAGACTGAAAGGTGTCTATATATTTGGCTGAACAAATACAATTTCTGTTTGGACCAATTTTACGGTGTTGTGGATGCTTATGAAAATGGTGTAGAAATGGGTAACCAATCAGGTATGATTGCTCTCAAATATTTCTCACTGAATTGACACTCCACACTATCTTACATTTGTTTCTTTCTTTATCAGGTAGAAGAGTATTTTTACCCACATCTTTAATTGGAGGCCCACGTGATATGAAGGAAAGGTTCCAAGATGCAATTGCTTTAGTTTGGACATTGGGAAAACCAAACCTTTTCATAACAGTAACTTTGTCAGCTTGCTACTAGTTCAGAGACAACCTGACTAGAACAAAATGTAAAATAAAATAAAAATATATATTATTACTCATTTAATAAAAGGTAATAAATGAATAATAATAAGATAAAACAACATAAAACAACATAAAAAAGCGATATGTAAATAATAAATACATTATTACATAGTAACATAATAATAAATAGATAAATACAATAATAAATATAAAACAATGAATATCTTGATAAATAATTAGATAAGTGAAAACATCATTACATAATCTTGAAGAGCGTGTAAAAGAACCTAGGGTACTTCAGCAAAAGTACCCCAGTAAACTTAAAACTGCTATTAGGAAAACAACTTAAAAGAATGTTACTACTAAGCGCTGAAACAATTATTGGATATTGAAAAATAGAATAAAAATAATAAATACATATACAAAACCAAGAAATAATAATTTATTTAAATAAGAAAAGTTTAATACAAATACATATGATAGAAATGATGTAATTTAAATACATATACAATAATAGTGACAAGACTATATTATTAAATTAAATACAAGCCACACTAAGGATGATTCAGAGGAACAAAGACCAAAAACAAAGGAAAGGAAGAAAAATGAGAACCTCTGAAAAATACTAATTGAACTACTGTTCAAAATAAATATAATACATCCTTAGTGGGAAAATGTCTGTTGACAGATCTCTGCAGTCATGCATTCCCAAAGAGCCTGCATGACAAGGATTAAACAAGTGAAGTGCCCCCAGAACAACTAAATAGAAGTATTTTCACATTTTACACAATACAGAGCACTTAAACTCTGACAAGTGTGATCAACAAGTACATAAGACATTTAATCAATACATTTTGACATGTAATTGAAACCTTTGATCAATACATCTAACAAACCTTCTCAGAGGTTCAGAAGCGCCTCAAGATGCTAACAATGGGAAAAAAACAGACTGTACCAATAGTAGACAGCCTGTACATATGAAAATTTGATAAATAATTACATGCATTTACATTAAATCTTAAACCCTTCCTTTTATTTTTCCCATAGCCAGAAATACATCCTGTGTTTCACCATCAGGAATCCAGAAAGGCATTTAAGGAGCCCTTCTTTCCCCTGTATTTTGATTCCTCATGCTTTGATATATATACTACCATTCTTACCCACATATCACCATAGCTCCACTATTGTTGTTTGTTCTGGTAAGGTCTTAGTATCTGTTCTTTAGCCCCTTGTTACTCCCCTGAAATTTCCCAGTGTCCATCCAGCCCTTCCAACCACCTTTCCAAGTGCTTCCAACTGTCCAATTTCCCCTTAGAAGAATCTCAAGACTGTTAAGGTATTTGTTACTAGTAAGTAAATAACAATTTCTCTTGATATTCTCTCCCATCTTTTTTCTGGGATTTAAACCACCCCTGATTAGGCAGGTTGACATGCGTTGCGCAAGTGGGATGCATGAAAGCCTGTCATCCTGCTGTCACTGCCAGCATAATTGCCTAGGTTGAGTTCATCCCAGTTAAACTAGGATGCAAACAACCAATTTAAAGTAGGTTGACCTCAATCAATGAAATATAAAACCAAGGGGGGTCCCTTGGATTTATGTTTCATCAGTTGTTTTCAACCAAGTTTAAATTGGTTGAGTGCATCCCAGTTTAACTGGGATGACTTCATCCTAGGCAATTATGCTGGCAGTGTGTGACATGACCCAGGGCGCCGCAGGATATCTGAATGTAAGATACAGGACTGCACAACCTGTGCGGCTTTCATGACCCGGGTTTGCCCCGGGTGAATCTTGGTGCAAATCCATTGGTCAAAACACAACATGTGTTTCAATGTATATGTGTTTCAATGTTACATACAATATATCTTGTGCGAATATTTGGAGTGCCGACTGCGGTGGAGAATGGACTCGGGATTCCAAAATAGAGTGGAGAGGGGCAGCTGACTTTGGCAGGCGCACTCCGAGCAGTAATAGGTGCCTTCGCAAACAACTTGCAGCTGGCCTATTTAGCGCCCGATCTCCATTAACTTGTCCTATGCAGTGGAGTGATCATGGGTTTCAGTTGGAGTCCACAGTTGGCGCGGATGCTTTCCGCTCAGCTGATGTGGGAATTATGATGATTCGTTTTAGCTGCCCAGTTGAACACGCCATAATGCTTCAGATCCGCAAGACCGACAAGCCATCTTGGCAGCCAGCCAGCTTCCGGATTCAAGTGCCTGTTAGTTCGGGCCTGGCGATTCAATTGCCCTGCCCCTAGTCTAGTTCCAAACAGCCTTCATTCCCTCTTGGCTTACAGTCCGACTGCAAGCCAGTCTTTAGCAAGGGAAACAGGTCCGCGCATGGATGACACCAGCCATTTCTTTTCGAAGTTGGCATGAAGGGCGGCTGCTCAGCACTTGTACCCCTTCCAGGAGATCTATAAATACTGAGCCGGGGAACGGCTCATTTCCGTTTCCCATCCCCACCATCTACCCATTGTCACATCCTCGCAGCGTTCCTTTCACGAAAGCTTTTCAGCTTGAGATTTACTGCCACATTTTCTGCCGAATTGGTCGCCATTTCTTACTTCAAGGAGATATTAAAAATGCGCTTTGCTTTAGTTGCCGGAGCTCTTGTCCTTGGTGGTGAGTTGGCCTCGCAAATATCTTGCTGCGTCTGGAAGCTTACTTGACTTGTTTCTCCTCCAGCCACCGTTTCCGAAGCACGCTCAGTGGCACCAAGTCCTTCAAAAAGAACGACGGAGAACATCGAATTTTCGACTCCTTCTCGCAACGTAAAAAGAGCACGTCAAGACAGTGACTGGAATCCAGCAGCCGAGTCAGATGATGTGCCCTTTAACCAGGACAGCATGGACCCGGAGGCAATTTACCAATCCCAGGACAGCATGGATCCAGCGGCATACCAGTCTCAAACCCCTAGCGGTGCAAAGAAGAACTCAAAAAAGAATCATAAACCATCGAAGTCAGACGCAGTTTACCGAACTGCCTTGCCCGACCCGCTAGGCGCGACCGTCGACCCTGCCGCCGATACTCTTGACCAGCAATTGCCGCAAGATATTCAATATCAAATCATCCCGGTTTCCTCAGGAAATTCATCCCCGCAAGGAGCAACTGACCTCCGTGCATACATCATCAAGCCAGTATCCTCCACCAACACGCTGGCCGCCGTTGACCCTACCGACGTCAAACAAACTGTCGATGGCGGGATTTCAAGCTCGGACCTATCCGGAATGGTCAGCCATCTGCAAAACAAACATGAATCCAAGCCAGCAATTGCTCTTCTCCGAGCCATCGAACAATACCGCCAGGCGGTCTCAGAGGAGACTCAAGATGATGTGAGCGGTGCTAAATCGAGATCAACCACCCTCCCGAAGACGAGCAACCTCGCCCAGCCCGTGTTGCCTGGGTCCTCTTTTGCTCAATCCGACCCATCTTTGATCGATTCCACTCGCGCTGATGAAGCTGGTAATGTGGGTGGCCCGTCTCAACTACCCAACTCCGTCCCTTTCGATGACTCTACCCTTAACAATGTCACCGATCCTTCTCAAGCCACTCAGGGCGAATAGCCCAGCGTCACGGGATTTTTGATCTGTTATTAAGATGTCCTCATCCCTTCTTGACTCGCTGTCCTCTTTCGAATTCTTACTTTGTTCCTAATGTTTTTGAAGATCTTGTTCTACTCTAATTTCTGTTCTTGAGCGTATCACATCTGTCTAACAATAATTAATATCTGACCATCAAAAACACTGGCTCCAGTCAAAATAATCCCAGCTCTGCTCGGCGGATATCCATATGTTTGGAGAGAAATTATAGAACAAGATCAACTGGCCGTATAGGGAGAGATCATATGTCTTTTCTCTCACTGCATGGCTATCAATCCCCTCACTGCCAAAGAAAGAGCCCTTGACACAAATGATTGATTCCAGAAACTACTGGTCAACAAAAAAATGTTCACCTCATAAAAAGGAGAAGAAGAATTTGTGCACCCATTTGACCCCTACAAAAGCTTCATTGGATTCCCCTGACTAAATCTTTGAATACTAAAACACCCCAGAACATTGATAAGGGTGAGGGAAGGGAATCAAACAGCACCACTATCAATCCTAATAGCTGATAAAATTTGGGGCCAAAGAGTCCCAATCCTTTTTCACATTATGAATAGTATGTCTTGAAGAGGAGATGTAACTGTTCTTTCACAATTTCATTAATTAAATGCTTCTTCAAATTGATTCGTGTGTAGGAAAGGTCCAAGTTCCTTGTGATAGACTCAGTTTTGGCTTGCTGAAGTTTGAACACCAGTGTAATAACAGCAACAAGGGCTGGTCCAGTTAGAGAAGAAAAATGTGAACCACTCAACCAAGCTTGAGGAGAAGAAGTGGGATTATGAGATACAATTAGAAGAGAAGAAGTGGGCACACAGAATAAAACTGGAGGGGTGAAAAATAGACTGGGAAGGTGAGGAGAGCAGCCTGTACAACTTTCTCTGCAGGGTTTTCACACTGCCAGCATAATTGCCTAGGTTGAGTTCATCCCAGTTAAACTAGGATGCAAAAAAACCAATTTAAAGTAGGTTGACCTCAACCAATGAAATATAAAACCAAGGGGGGTCCCTTGGATTTATATTTCATCAGTTGATTTCAACCAAGTTTAAATTGGTTGAGGGCATCCCAGTTTAACTGGGATGACTTCATCCTAGGCAATTATGCTGGCAGTGTCAGCCCTGATTGCCTGCCTCTGCAGGGTTTTTTAAGTGATATTTTAGTCTGTCACTTTATGAGCTGTAAATGTGTGCTAATGGGATGGGCTGATGAAGCCTAGGCAATTTCTCAGATCAAACACGGGGGGGATTTGATTACTGGCTGCGAGACAAGAGGGATCAGTTCTCTGTATACAATCTCAGATGAATAATATATGGACACAAAGGAGAGAACAGCTTACCTGGCTCAGAAAGAAGAGGGATCTGTTCTCTTCTGAGCCAGGGAAGAAAGGATACCAGGCTAAGTATGAGATTGTGACAGTGCTGGTGTTCAGATTCCTCAACTGTTGTAACCTATGATCTTGTCCTTGACATGCTCGATAACAAAGCAAAGACTCTGTCTTGGCCGCAAGTCCAATTTTGTCCTGCAGTTCAGACCATTAACTCGGAAGCCAATGCCGCGACTGCCTTGTTAGCCGAGTTCTGTAAGAACAACCAGCACAATCCTAAGGCCTCGCATTCAGCCAGCCAATGCTTTGCTCTTCATCCCGAGCTTCTTGACGCATATCAAGCTTGTCTCAAGGCTTGTAAGAACGCTCCCAATGTTGAAACTCATTTAACTCAAGCAGCACCTTCCCCAGTCGCTGGTTTCACTTCAGCCCTTGACTACTTTGGAATTGACAACGACTCCAATGGACATGAGTCAGAAGTAAGCATGTTGTAGTATAAGATTATAGGGTCTTTGTAGTTGTTCGCGCAGGGGTGTGTCAGAATTCCAGTCTTTCTGTCCAATTCTCCTCAAAACAATTAATCAAAAATCTCATCATTATCATATCTTCAATCACTCTGCAGTCAAGCAGTTTTACATTCTTGTCACTCAATATTATTGTTTTATATCACTCTACCAATCAGGTAGTTTTAATTTCATCGCTCTTCTATTTGGCAGTTTTACTTCTCTCTAGTATTTAGCTAGATTCACATCACTGTCACTGCTTATGCTTGTAGACCTCACAGCATCTGCTTTTATTTGTTACAAGAAAACCACATGTCTGCCATTCCTGTTGTTTTGTATTTAGCCAGATTATTTTTCAGCTGAAATAAATCATCAAGTCAGAGAATTTTATCTTTTTATTCCTTGCTCCTTGATCCAATCAAGTTCCCCAGATTGCCTCCCATTTCTTGAGCATCAATTTCTGAAGGCCAAATTTCAACACAGATGTGACATCTTGTGAACCCTAAGACATGAGGGGGGTTTACAGGTTTTCAGGATGCAAACCCTTCTTTTGTACATCAGCATACCTCTTGGGAGGTGTGTGGATCCACACCACTGCAGGAAGAAGGGTGTGTGGCTTTCACTCCTCTGGAGGAAAGGGCATGCATGTTCCTATATACATAGGAAGTAACAACTTTATAGTCTGAAAATATATTTATTTCAGTTAAAATTTAAAAGAAGTAAAATCAAGTAAGAAATAAGTATATCACCTCAAAAGAGCAGGCAGAGAGGTCCAGAAAAAAATGATACAAAGGATAATTGTACCTGAACAATATAAAATAAAAGGAGTAAGACTGATAGAATGAAACAATTATTCATATAAATATAGTCAACTTGATAATACAGAAAATAAAATAAAAGATTAAGAAACTAAGATGAATTTTCCTGATGCTAGGTGACCTTGACTAAGAATGGCTTGAACAAACAACAATGAATGGCTATATTGATATTGAATAAGGCAGTTGTATCTTGTATGAAATGTAATAAAACAAGCAATCAGTGTGATGTCACACTGGTTCAAGAGACTGATCCATACTCCAAAGATAGGGTCTGTGCATGGTGGCTACTCTTAATTTGCTGGGAATTGCAGCTTGCACTACCCTCCTACGTATATAGGTATGGGTCTCTCATAAGTAACCTTCTAGCTAGTAGCTTGTGTATCCAGCACCATTTCATACTTTATTATTCCACCAACCATTTCCCTTAAACAAAGGAAGAGAATCTGTCCTCCCTTATTGGTTAAACAACCCCTCTCACCCTTAAATTGCCTTTGTTGCAGACCTATTTCTAGGTTGGAGGTTGTCCTCAGACAACTAGCTCCTTTTATCATAAAGTTGAGCCTTGAGTTACATAATACTCTTAATTATCTGGCTTTATAATGCCATTTACTTGTGTCCTGCAGTCACATAAGAGACCCAGGCTCACATGACTAAACTGTAAAATACAATTAAAACATACTGTATTACTATTATAAATAATAACATATCATAAGATATTATTATATTAATCAACTCAGAATGTAAAATTAAGTGGGGTATCTCACTCAAACCACCACTAAATTCCTACTCCTTCTAGTACCTTATCATATAATAAAGATACTTTAATAAGAAAGCGGAATAAAAAGTATAAATTATGGATTAGAAAGTATTGTCATAAAAGCTGAGAGACAATAAGCATATTTGCATAAATATAATAATAATAAAATTATGCTCATAAGAAAGAAATGACCTAAGTGCGTGGTAATTTCCCAGTATTGTTCTATTAAATGAACTGGCCTATGAGGTGATTGGTTATACATACATGTCATGAGGTCATGGGGACATAGAAAATACTGTGCTCAATTCAATACAATTCCCATTGCTTTATAGTGCATTTGAATTGTAATACATTAGAGCAGAATATACAACAACATTCTAGAACCTTCCCCTGAAGACCTCTAGAATATAAAAGGAGGCCATTTCCTGGCCTAGAATTGGATCCTCAGCATATTCACCCAGTACCACATTAGTAAGTACCCTGAATATTCTCCTCCTACTTTTAGAGTAGTGTTATTCCTTTATTATCCAATCCACCTTATTTACTGGACTAGTTATCAAGCTATCTTAGAACCTCCCCATCTTAGACCTTGGACTATTCCTTATAAAGCAGTTGCTGCAAGACTAGCGTAATGTTAGATTTTTTTGCTATGCTAACCCACAGTTACTGTTAGCTGAAGATTTTTTCAGCTAACGCTAAACAAATTTCATCAAGAAAGAAAATAGCGGGTAGCGTAGCATTAGCAACCTCCAAAAAAAAGTTAACACTACAGAAATTGGCTGTTAGCTGGTGTTTAGTGGTGTTAGCTGGAACAAATGCTATGCTAAATGTTTGTGTAGCGCTCTTTTCAGCTACGCTAACTGTTAGCGTAGCGCTCTTTTCAGCTACACTAACTGTTAGTGTAGCGCTCTTGTCAGCTACACTAACTGTTAGCGTAGGGCTCTGGTCAGCTATGCTAACTGTCAGCGTAGCACTCTTTTGAGCTACACTAACTGTCAGCAGAGTGCCCTTTTGAGGTGAGATAACTGTTAGTTTAGCGCTACAGTAACTGTTAGTTTAGTGCTTTACTTGCAGGAGTGTAGCAATCATGTCTTGTTTTGCAGGTTTGATGCTTTTAAATTAGTATTTCAATGACTCTGATGATTCAAATGAGGATTCCAGAACATTATTGTCCCGAGATCCATCATTTAAGATCAAAGGCATTTCAATAAAAATAAACTAGACATCAACATAAGTGTCAGCCTCTGTGATGCCAAGGGGTAATCCTTCTAGCTACACAAGGTGCAAAATAAAAGATAAAGAGCAGAATAAAGCTCTGGGAGGATTTATAAGAGGTAATACCAATAAAGATATGAGGTATGAGCGGTAAAAAATGATTGATTATATTAAATAAATTTAATATAATTAAAAATATGAGGGGCCTGATAAATCAGGGGTGGTTTAATCCCTCAAAGGTATCTTGCAAGCAGAGGATTTAAGTACCTGAACACACTGGGGCCTGTAAACAGGGGTGGTTGAAATCCCAGATAAAAGATGGGGGGAGAATCTCAAGAAAAAGGTTTATCTACTTACTAGTAATAAATTACCTTACAGACTTGAGGTTCTTCCAGGGGGAAATTGGGCAGTTGGCAGCGCTTGGAAAGGGTGTTGGAAGAGCTGGGTGGACACTGGGCAATTTCAGGGGAGTAAGAAGGGGCTAAAGAACAGATACTAGGACCTTACCAGACAGAATAACAATTGTAAAAGCTATGTAAGTGGGTACAGGTGGTAGTATATATATTAAAGCATGAGGAATAAAAATACAGGGGGAACAAGGGCTCCTTAAATGCCTTTCTGGAGCCCATATTGCGAAACACAGGATGTATTTTTAGCTATGGGAACATTTAAAAGGAAGGGGTTAAGATTTAATATAAATGTATGTATTTGTTTAATCAAATTTCCATATGTACAGGCTGTCTACAATTGGTACAGCCTGTCTATGCTCTGTTACTAGCATCTTGAGGCGCTTCTGAACCTCTGACAAGGTTTGTTAGATGTTTTGATCCAAGGTTTTAATTACATGTCAATAAGTATTTGATTACATGACATATGCACTTGTTGATCACACTTGTCAGAGTTTAAAAGATGTGTGTTGTATACAATGTGAAATACATCTGTTTGTTTGTTCTGTGGGCGCTTCAAGGGCTTCTTGTTTGATCCCTGTCATGCAGGCTCTTTGGGAATGCATGACTGCAGAGATCTGTCAATCAATAATTTCCCACTAAGGATGTAATATATTTATTTTGAACAGCTGTTCAATTATTATTTTCAGAAGGTTCTCATGTTATTTCCTTCCTCTTGTTCGTGGTCTTTGTCCCTTTGAATCATCCTTAGTGTACCTAGTATTTAATTAAATAAAATAAATAAATAAATACTATAGTATATTACTAGTATTATATACTTATATTATTAATGTCATATGTATTTATTTTATTATGTTTTTATTTAAATACATTGTTATTTCGTGGTTTTGTATATTTATTTATGGTTTTTATTCTGTATTTTAATGTATAATAATTATTTCAGCGCTTTAGTGGTAATATTCTTTCAAGTTGTTTTACTACTAGAAGTTTCAAGTTATCTGGGGTACTTTGGCTGAAGTACCCTAGGTTATTTTACACGCTCTTCAAGATTATGAAATAAAATTCCCACTCATGTTATTATTTATTAACATATTCATTGTTTTATACCTAATATTGTATTTGTTTATTTATTATTAATTTACTATGTAATAATGTATTTATTATTTACATATTACTTTTGTATGTTGCTTTATCTTATTATTATTCATTTATTACTTTTTGTTAAATGATTAATACTATATTTTTTATTCCATATTTATTTTTGTTCTAGTCAGGTTGTCTCTGAACTAGTAGCAAGCTGACAATAAGAAAATAGTCCTAAATTTTGAGGCCAAATGAAGCTCATTTTATAGCTAACAGGGGGGATGGCCAAGTGGACAGCTCAGAAAGCCACAGAGGAGTGTTTTTTTATGAGCCAAAAGCCACATGGAAAAATGATTTGTTTTATAAAAAAAAAAAACTTAAAGATAGAAATTAAAAATAAATAAATCAGAAATGAGCTGTTTTGATTGCTGTACTTGCTCCAATACAGCAGTTAAAACAGCATTTTGATTGCTTTGTTAGATTTCTGTCCACAGCCCAGAAGAGGGCTTGTTCTCTCTTTTCCTATTTTCTCTGTTTTTAGTCTAAGTCAAGTCAGGCCCTCAACTTAGGCCCCTCTTAAGCTTGTATTTCTTCTGTTCCCACCTGAAATACATCTCCTCACTTAGTTCTGAGCACTTACTAGCGAGACATGCTCTGTTGAGACTTCTCTGCTGGCGTTCTAAGTCCTTGAGAATACTCTTCTCTCGTATTTTTCCCGCTCACAATCTTCAGTCTTTTTGACTATCAATTCAAAATCCTTCACGGTTAAAAGCCGAATGCTCTACCGACTGAGCTAACCGGGCAATATTAACATATTCATTGTTTTATACTTAATATTGTATTTGTTTATTTATTATTAATTTACTATGTAATAATGTATTTATTATTTACATATTACTTTTGTATGTTGCTTTATCTTATTATTATTCATTTATTACTTTTTGTTAAATGATTAATACTATATTTTTTATTCCATATTTATTTTTGTTCTAGTCAGGTTGTCTCTGAACTAGTAGCAAGCTGACAATAAGAAAATAGTCCTAAATTTTGAGGCCAAATGAAGCTCATTTTATAGCTAACAGGGGGGATGGCCAAGTGGACAGCTCAGAAAGCCACAGAGGAGTGTTTTTTTATGAGCCAAAAGCCACATGGAAAAATGATTTGTTTTATAAAAAAAAAAAACTTAAAGATAGAAATTAAAAATAAATAAATCAGAAATGAGCTGTTTTGATTGCTGTACTTGCTCCAATACAGCAGTTAAAACAGCATTTTGATTGCTTTACATGTACAAGTAGACATTTTTGATTGCTTTACTTGTGCACGTACAGGATCCTAATTGAGCCAAGTGGACCAGCTTTGACCTCAGACAGGGCAATTTATCACTCCTGCTATACTATAAGTAAATTCAACATACCTAATTGGTGTCACCCTTGTTGGTGAGTAGGATTTGTGATGAGTTCGACACTGATTAGTTATTTCACAGTCACTTCTAATATAGGTCAAAGCTGGTCCACTTGGCTCAATTGGGATCCTGTACTTGCACCAGTAAAGCAATCAAAAATTTCTACTTGTACAAGTAAAGCAATCAAAATGCTGTTTTAACTCCTGTATTTGAGCAATTACAGCAATCAAAACAGCTTATTTCTGATTGATTTATTTTTAATTGCTGTCAGCCTGCTACTAATACAGAGACATCCTGACCATAGCAAGTTATACAAATATACAACTTATATTCTTAGTCTCAAAAGAATGCACACCTTACGTCTTTTGTTTCAAAAGAAATTATTAAAACAAAACATATAACACAGAATCTAGATATAACTTCTAAAGTATAAAGAAAACTTAGAATATTATGTCAGATTCTGAATCTAAATTTAAATTAACCTAGGGTATCTCAGCAAAAGTACCCCGTAATTATTACTCCTTCATATCCCTTCACAAGGCCTTCAAGTTTTCATATGACTTAAAGATCTACATAACCTTAAATATATGCTAGTAGAATATTTAATTAAGGTTAATAGAGTTCGGGTATGATGCATGAACAAGGTTTACATCATCATTTCCATAGTTACATGTACCTGGCACCTGTAATTTCCTACTAAGGCCATGATAGCCCAATTTGTCAGCCTGGGTGTGGAACTAACCGTGGTTAATGGTTGTAACTGAGTTAGGTTGATGGTGTAAAGTGGTTTGGGTAATGGTTAAGTCCTGTAAATAAGGTACTCCCTCAATCAGTAAGTCTTGTCTGAGAGGCTTGCTCTAATTGCTCTAATTAGGCGCATCCAAATCAATACAAAGTATTAATAGGCATCCAAGGAGATACTCACTTGGGTTCGTGGTGACTACCTTATTGAAGGTAGGTTGTGGCCAATTCTTGAGGTAATAACAGTAATAGACTATATATTATCCAGAATTGGGGTATTTGGTGGAGAAAGGGAACTAAGCAAGGTAAATAACTCTAAGTTATATACTGTGCTGGTGTGTTCTAAATATTCTCTGAGGGATAAACAACTGTTTACAGGCTGTTTATATATTGTAAGAGCTCCTCAAGGGGGAACTGTGAGCGCTTCCATGACCTGGGAGGTACTGTGGAACTTCATGGGCAAGACAGATCCTTTTGGGAGGATCAGTTAATGTTTATGATGTGATTTCTACTAAGGCTGTGTTATGGGACACATCTTTGATCAGTAGTCCTTAGTGGGATTGGATCACATCATGACATTTGTATTAATTGATCTGTTATTAATATTAATAAAGTTATTAACTTATAATGATGTCATTTATTATTGGTACATCTTATAAGTATTAATTATTATAATATTAATAAGTTCTTTTATTATTAAGATATTAAAGTACATATCTTATACGTGAAAATATTCCAATGTTAAGGAATGTGGGCGTAATCAGAGGGGAAAGAGTGACATCTGTTACTCTGGATATTTCACGTGAAAGGAGGGCAAAGGGCCTACAAGTTATGTATCTTGTATAACAGGAGTACATAGCTTAACCAGAATTATTCATGAGTTATTAATGAATATATTATTAAAGTATTTATATTAATTATTGTAATTAAGGTAATATAATAATTATAATAGTAATGTAATGAATGTATAATAATAATAAATAAGAATAGTAATTATTATTAGAGATAATAATAATTAATAATAATTGCAGTTACGTGGTACATGTCAGGTACTGTGATATGTACTCAGTGCCTGACACAATTGGTTGGTTGTAAATAGACTACTGGTCCAAAAGGAAGAAAGAAACGAAATTACTCACCTTACTGGGAACATTAAACCACTTTGGGCCTTTTGAAACATGTAACTAAGCCCTACCATAACCAAACCAGTTATACAGGTAACTAGGGCTTAGTAGAAGACTAGACCAGGCAAAACAGAGATTCTGCTTCGCCCCCAAGAGCACAGAATGGATACATAAACAGCCCTTCCTTCGCACTAAATGATACCCCCATCTTCATTTCCATTTACCAGCTTTTACCCACCATATCAACCAGTCTTATAGCCTGTTATATAGTCCAGTTTTTGCTTGTTTTATACTTGAAGTTCATCCAACAACCTTTCACCTTTCTCAGCACTCATCACCAACCTGCTACTCAACCTTGTGAGCGCTTCTGGACCACCTACAACTCCCTGAAGAACCTCTGACAGGAAATAGAAGCAGTAAGTCTATTTCCTCCATTCCTTCAGCAGTTATTGTCTAGGTGTACTCCTTTTTCAAAGGACTAGACTTTCAGGTACCCAAAATACCCCCTGTTAGCTCAGGTCCTGAATATTTTAGAGGGCACAGTAAATACCCCTGTAACTCAAGCCCCTCTGTTAATAAAAACTTTATTGTTTTTTCATATCTTTTTACCTTTTTTACCCACCTGTCACTGCACAACCTGCAGCTGTTTTTACCTTGCACCCTGTGTAGCTAGAAGAATCCAGTTCTTGGCATCACAGAGGCTGACAGAAATGAGGTGTTGTGTAAATTAGGGGAGATAGTGTAAATACACCGTGTTTTACTCAAACCCCGCGTACCGCAGTCTGCAGAACTTGAAGTTCAACCCGCGTGACTGAAAGCCCGCGCCAAAGTTGGGATATAAGCCCCAGCACAAGAATCAAGCCCCTTACAGGCTCTCAGCTTGGCACGCGGACTTCACAGTCACTCAGGTACCCCCAAATCAACAAAAACACGCCCCAGTAACCTCATTACATATGTTACATATGTAATAAAGATTAATGGGGACTAAATAATTAAGTATATTGAATGGTATCATTAATTCATACATTTAAATAAAATATGTTGAGTAAACAAACAGTACAATCAATACTGTGGCTTATTATAAATACTAATAAGCCACTAGTATTAATCCATAACAAATAGTACTAATGTACTACAGACTGTACCTCAATATAAATGAATAAATAATAAATAAATATCATAATAAAATCAATTGGTGACGTGTATTCAAAGCAGGGGCTGATGAAGCGTCACCAAGAAAGCAAAAATGGCCAAAATGTGGTCCAAAGATCCCACAAGTTGGCCAATAATACCTACAGGGTCCCCAGAGGGAACTCAAGACTATTTCAGGAGCTCTTCAACCGCTCAAAGAAGGCTCTTCATGCTTCCCAATACCCACTAACAACCTTACCCACTTCTTATTAGATATATACATCTTTATAACACAGTCTGGTAAGCTTCTTAGTAGTTATTCTTTAGCCCTGCCTTCCCCAACAACTTCACAGTGCCCATCCAGCTCCACCATCCATCCATCCAAGTGCTTCAAACTGTCCAGTTTCACCCAGAATATCCCCAAGATCCCTCAAGGTTTATTACTAGTAAGTAATAACCCCTTTCTTGAAGATATTCCCCACTTTCCTTTCCTGGGATTACCCCACCCCTGATTTATCAGGCCCCAGTGTTCCAGGTACCTAAGTCCTCTGAAATTTATTTGCAAGATACCTTAGAGGGATCTAAACCAGCCCTGATTTATCAGGCCCCTCTGGTTTTAATCATATTAAATTTATTTAATATAATTTCAACCTATTTTTCTCTCAATTTTTATGTCACAATTCCCCCATATCTTTTGGGAATTGTAACTTTGTACCTTACCCAGAGTTTATATACTCTTTCCATCTATCCTTGCACCACCTGTAGCTAGAAGGACTTGTCCTTGGCATCAGGGAGGCTGACAGAAAACTCGACAAAAGTCACTCACATTGATTAAATTATTGTTCCATTCGCCCTTTTGGCCCTGCCATTGTGTTCAGGGTGATATGGTTCCAATATTAGCCTTTGGATGTGATTAGCATCCAGATAAGAGACTTGTTATATCAAAACATAGTCTTATTTCTATATCTATATTTTCACGTACTATTAAATTATTAAACTTATACATTTACTATATACATAGTAGATTATGGTCTTATTTTCTCACCAACCAAATTATGTATTTACAATCTACTATATATACTTGCTCATTACTCAAAATGATATTTCCCTTGGGGGAGTTTTTCCATCATTTCACCTCATTCTAGGTTGTGCAGATTAACAACACTAACC
The DNA here is from genome assembly GCA_007896445.1 of Puccinia hordei. Taxonomy (NCBI): domain Eukaryota; kingdom Fungi; phylum Basidiomycota; class Pucciniomycetes; order Pucciniales; family Pucciniaceae; genus Puccinia; species Puccinia hordei. The sequence goes on along the minus strand of RDRW01000429.1, from coordinate 335,348 downwards.
TGGCACTCATGAATTTTCCGCCTCCATCGGAGAAGATCAAATCTGGAAGGTACCCTAAGCGTTTCTTGTTTCTTTCCAAGAGATTGATGAGTACTTCTGTTGTATCATCCTTGTGTACAAGCAGAAATCCGGCCAAGTATCCTGAGTAGTTTTCCAAAAGAGTCAATATGTATTTTCATTTGATTTTGGCCTCAGGGGCAATTGGACCAACCAACTCGAGATGGATTCTCTGGAAGACTTTTGAAGAGGGTCTTGAGCTTTCCTTGAAGGGTTTCTTTGTGATTTTTGAGATTGCACACAATTTGCACTTGAACTTGTCCCGCTCTGAATTTGAGATTGAGCTTGGAAGGAATTGGTTGATTCACTGGAGAGAAGCATGTCCAAATTTCTTGTGTGTTTCCTTGAGAGTGGGTGTCGGTAGTAAGATTCACAAAGAGTGTGTTCAAGCCCATTCTAATTGGGTTTTGCACCGAGTATAGATTATCTTGGATTTTCCCGGAGAAGATTTCAATTCCATCCTTGAATACATGGAACCATACTCCCTTTGCCTGGACTGAACACCCCCTCGCGTCTAGTAGTCCTGGGCTCACTAGATTGATTACACAGTAGGTACATACATGCAGTTCTCGAGTCCTGTGGAGTTCTTTCCCCATCTCAAAACAACTCTTCCCCGTCCTTTGATTGGAAGATCACCCTCCTTGCCCGTTCAAGTGACAGATGCGAGAAATACAAGAGATGCATACCTGAGGATGACAGACGAGAGCCAAGGTCAATTTCAATGTAGTAATGATTGATAGTGAAACAGAATGAGGAATTAAATAGAACCGTGTCAAGAGACATGAATGTATTACATAGTCTACATTAGTATTTGCTAACTACTAGATTTCAACTGTGATTTTCATCTGTTACGCAGCAAGGTAAGCGGACCTTGTAATTAGTACTTCAATGAACACTTGGTTACCATTTCTTTTTCTCCTTTTGCTTCCTTAAACTTCTTTGTTGTCATTTTTGTGGAACTGACTATAGTCTTTCAGGTCATCACAGTTCGTGCTCATCAGCCCCATCATTTGGATTAAAAACTCACTGCGTATCTTTGGCATTTCAAAAGACTGAAGTCTTTTTTATGGCAGATCAACTCTTGCTGCAAGCAAAGGCTGAACCTGCGGGTTGGGATTGGCGCTAGCATATCACTAGGAAATTTCACAGAAACCAAAAACATTCATTGCAGCAAAGGACTTGAGAGGAAAAATTGGTGATCAAACAAGACAAGACACGATAGTGGAAACTGATCTAGTTACATGAAATAAAATAGAAAACCCAGAATCAGAAAGGAAAACAGATACAGAACTTTTCATACTTTTGAGATGGTACAGATTGGTTAATTTGAGGCATCTGAGCGAAGACTGAGAGAAGCGGATTGTGAGCTGCGACGAGACAAGGTAAGAGAACGAAGACGAGGATGAAATAAAGACTTAGGATAAGGTGCTTTAGGAAGTTTAGCCCGGGCGATCATCTTCTTGAATACTCGATTCAGCCTAGAGAGTGTTTCCACCTCTCCATCAATCTCAAGATCCTCCTCGTCGTCTTCAAAGACCGACGGAAGAACATCGGATTGGCAAGGTGGGCACATGGGGGATTCCCTCTTCGGCATCAAGTATAAGGAGAAGTCGTTGAGTGGGTAAGTGGTTGCTAGAGACATCTTGTAGTAAGTCGACAATAAGCTGGAAGAATCGGTTTGGGAGCTGGAGTACAGAATGGCTGGGAGTGAAGGTTATGACAAAGGGTGACAAGAGAGGTGAGTTAGGGGGAATGGTTAGTGGTATTTGAGTTTATGTTTGTAGATGGGGAAGGGCAGCTGGATTTGGATGGGAAAGTGGGGTGAAGGGAAGATGATTTAGGCAACTGGGTCTTGTTATATATGGCGGGCGACGGCTCGGCTGCCTAGAAAGCCACTGGATTCTAATTCGGCCCGGTCTGTGCGATCAGCAGCGGGTAACGGGAATATACCCCTTGGGTTCAGAATAGGCGTCGGCCGAGGGAGTCCGAGCGCGGCACCGGCCGGCTATATAGCAAATGGCATGGACTAAGCTGGGCCAAAAGATAAGCCAAATCCCTGCCAAGAGGACCGAATCGCAATGCAACCACTGCCGGCGAGCCTCCTGCCGGGAGGCTCTCCAATTTCCGATCGTCGTAGGTCTGGTACCGGACGTATCAGGAGAACGCCAACCTAGCACCCAATGGTCAAACCTTATTGTGTGATTCTGGAAAGCCTTTCGGCAGGAGGCTCGCCAGCCGTCTAATTGCTGCGTTCTGATTCGGGTTATTAGTGGGAGGCATTCAGCGTATCCTCTGGCCCAGCATAGTCCGTGTCATCATTTACTTCCAAGCTGACCGGTGCCGCGCTCCTGGCGCCCGTGCACCTCCAAAGAACACCCGGGAATTAAACAATAAAGGTTTGACCATTGGGTGCTAGGTTCGCGTTCTCCTGATACGTCCGATACCAGACCTACGACTATCGGAAATTGGAGAGCCCCCCGGCAGGAGGCTCGCCGGCAGTGGTTGCATTGCGATTCGGTCCTCTTGGCAGGGATTTGGCTTATCTTTTGGCCCAGCTTAGTCCATGCCATTTGCTATATAGCCGGCCGGTGCCGCGCTCGGACTCCCTCGGCCGACGCCGGTGCACTTCTATTCTGAACCCAACTGGTATATTCCCGTTACCCGCTGCTGATCGTACAGACCGGGCCGAATTAGAATCCAGTGGCTTTCTAGACAGCCGAGCCGTCGCCCGCCATGTGTTATAAAATAAGACCCGGTTGCCCAAATCATCATCCCTTCATCCCACTTTCCCATCCAAATCCAGCTGCCCTTCCCCAATCTACAAAAATAAACTCAAATACCACTAAACATTCCCCCTAACCCACCTCTCTTGCTAAACTTTGTCACAACCTTCACTCCCAGCCATTCTGTACTCCAGCTCCCAAACCGATTCTTCCAGCTAATTGTCGAATTACTACAAGATGTCTCTGGGAACCACTTACCCACTCAACGACTTCTCCTTATACTTGATGCCGAAGAGGGAATCCCCCATGTGCCCACCTTGCCAATCCGATGTTCTTCCGTCGGTCTTTGAAGACGACGAGGAGGATCTTGAGATTGATGGAGAGGTGGAAACACTCTCTAGGCTGAATCGAGTATTCAAGAAGATGATCGCCCGGGCTAAACTTCCTAAAGCACCTTATCCTAAGTCTTTATTTCATCCTCGTCTTCGTTCTCTTACCTTGTCTCGTCGCAGCTCACAATCCGCTTCTCTCAGTCTTCGCTCAGATGCCTCAAATTAACCAATCTGTACCATCTCAAAAGTATGAAAAGTTCTGTATCTGTTTTCCTTTCTGATTCTGGGTTTTCTATTTTATTTCATGTAACTAGATCAGTTTCCACTATCGTGTCTTGTCTTGTTTGATCACCAATTTTTCCTCTCAAGTCCTTTGCTGCAATGAATGTTTTTGGTTTCTGTGAAATTTCCTAGTGATATGCTAGCGCCAATCCCAACCCGCAGGTTCAGCCTTTGCTTGCAGCAAGAGTTGATCTGCAATAAAAAACAAGCCAGTCTTGTGAAATGTCAAAGATACACGGTGAGCTAAGAATCCAAACGATGGGGCTGATGACAGCAATCTGGGCTTGGTTGGTAGATCATATTGTGAGTTTTAGAGATCAACACTTTATTGCAGCTAACACCAAATGCTAATAGTAGTAGATAACTTAGAACAAGATAAAAGGGAATTTAGATGAACATGAGTCAGAGCTATAATGATGAAACAAGTGAAATCAAATATACCTTCAGTTGATCTAATTCTAACTATAACTCAAAACGAAACAAGGAAATCTTTTATAGGAATGAAAAATAACAAACAAGCCTGAAAGAATAAATCAAGATCAATAATTGATAACCAGTCATGAAATAAGAATAGAAAATAAGATAAAATTGAGATCGAATTTACCTCCACTTGAGTTATATTCGAGCTCCTCCTAAATCTCCTTGGTCTAGATGAGTTATGAATTTGGAATTGGAATCTTGCAGAAAGGATTGAGATGGGCAGTGAATTAAGGGTTGGTGAGCTCAAAGGTGGTTTGAAATTGTGGTTCTTCTCGAGTCTGAAGCTCACATGCAGGAATCAAGGCCGTAGACTTGACTTTCAATCTTCATATTGGATACGAGTCGGCTTGACATTTATGCATACTTCAACATACTTACAGACCAGAGGTAATTATCCAACACATATGTAGTTCCACATAAATGAAAACACAGAAGTGTAAGGAAGACAAAGGAGAAAAAGCAATGGTACAACTATGTGCATTACCATTTCAATCTTTACCTTGGGCACATTGCCACAGCTTCAGAGGCTTTGACACGCTTTGATGTCCCCCTTCTGGAATATTTATACCACACAGACTAGAACTGAATGCATGTTTCAAGCACAGCAAAAAGAAACTGGCTCAACTGCCTGCAGTTGAAATGCAAAAGTAAAAATGTGCCTTCGTAATTTTGCATGTCAACTGCAGGCAGTTGAGCCATTTTTTTTGCAGTGAAGTATAATCAAAGGAGGAAAAATGAAAGAAATGTGTGTTGCTAATGGGAAAGACATGTGTGTTTCTGATGGGAAAGAAACTTGTGTTTCTGATTTGAATTTTCTGAAATCAGTTCCTAACCCATGTGCTTTGGTCAGGTGAGCTATTGTAGAAACTGAATATGGGGGGTATCTTGGAGCCCATAATCCCTAAGAACCAGAACATTCAGGAACAGCTGAAAATATATTGATTGGGTTTAATTCTAAATCTTGTTTTGCAGGTTGGTGTTATCCCAATATGTCTGTTCCAGGGAGGTTGGATTCAAACATATAATTTGTAAATGGGATTCTATTTTAATCTAAATTCTAGCCAAACACTCCCACATATGAATGACGCAGGAGTGGTAATGTACCAATACTGAGGTGCATCACCCAAACAAGTAATAATATTACCACACACATTGATTTCTCAACAGTTCACTTAGCTCAACAGTTGGAGAATCACTCTTAAAATTGGTTCAGATGTTGTGGGTTGGAGTCCTACAGTGTACATTACTTTTCTAAATTATGGCAGGTCCTGCATGTAGGCCCACAGTTAGGTATAATGACCCATTTGTCTGTTCCAGAAAGGCCTGCACCTGATTTAGCTGTATGTGTTTCTATGGGCGTCAGCACACCTGTAAGATGGACGTGTAGTTCACTCACCCATCTACAGGCGTGCAACACCCCCACAGATGGGTGTGCGGTTTGCACGCCCTTCAGGAGGCTGCCTCCTTGACCGGAGGGAATGCCTCTGGCCGGGGAGGTTATACAACCTCCTTGACCAGGGGGCTAAACCCCAAGGAGTGCCTGGCTTCCATTGGAATTTGACCAAATTTAGAAGACCAGTTGACTTATATTTACAACAAGGGCAGGGAATTGGCTTTTCTCTGGGTCCATGTCAACAATGGACTTTTCACGGCAAGCTCAAGTAGTCTTCTGGAAGGAGCAATTTTAGCTAGTGATCTAGTTACAAGTGTGGCTTACACAGCCTTCTGGTTGCTATGTATTTATATCAAATGACCTGCACAGCTTTGTGTATTGCTGGGTAGTCTGCTTGAGTGGCTTGCACTCCAATGGTTACTATTCAGCAGGCTGTATGTGACTTGTGGTTGCTACACAGCCTCATTTATACAGAAATACAGGTGTAATTTAGATATACACCCTTTATACAGTACACATCCTGTAAATGTGTATGTAAAATGGAATGACTGTGGTGAAAGAGATAGTGGGGTGTTGTAAAATATATATGTAAACAAAAAACTTTAAATTTTTCCCTCCAGAACAGAAATGTCTACCACAATGTACGTAGATGCAAACTGGGGAGGTGAAAGCTGGAGGTCTGTTCACGGATATATGTCAACCGTGTGGGGTGCTCCAGTCTCTTGGGCTTCAAAGCGGCAAACATGCGTAGCAAGGTCAACTTGTCAGGCAGAGTATATGGCGCTGTCCTTTGCTTCTAAGGACAGGTGTTTTCTTTGGTCACTCCTATCTGGATTCATTTCAGTTGCCCCGCTGTTAATTCTTCCCAATAACAAGGTGGTGGTTTACATTGCCAAGGACTGCAGGACAAGGAAGGAACACTGCCACATTGATTGCGAATTTCACATTGTTAACAAGCTCTTATACAACAAGAAAGTTTGCCTAGATTGGATCTCAACAAATGATCAACTAGCCAACATCTTCACCAAGGCACTTGGCTGGCAAAAGGTCTCTGAATTTTTGAACAAGACGGGGTTGAGACCGTCTTACACTATGGCAAGTAATGGGGGGGAAGTATGCGCTGGCAGCAATGATCATACACCCCCCGCAATTGTCCATCTCAAATCTCATTCTCAGGAATTAAACAACAATGTTTGATTGGTTTAATGGAAGTTAACCAATTTTATCTTATCTTTTGCGTATCCTTGTCACTTTGCGCAGGTTCCCTGGTTGTTGGTTAATTTCTTTTGTACCAAAAGCAACAAAGGATACCCATTCTTTTTGTTTTTTTGTTCACCGTCTTTCTCCTGTTCTTGGCTCATTTCTACATTTTTTGTTTTGTTGTCTTTGTTAATCTGTTTCTTTTCTCATGCATACAGTTTTATTCTTTTGTCTTCACTTAAATATGTTTTTTCCTCTTTGCTCTTTATTTATGTTTTGTCATGGGATTATGTACTTATTGCAAATATCATATTTCTCACCCTATTAAACTATAAACACATAATAGTTTATTCATATATACATATTATCAGATTTCATATTTACATACTTTCTCAACAATCTAAATACATAGTTGTAAATACTATAAATACTCTTACTTTGTCGAAATATACTTTTCCCCTTGGGGGAGTTTACCTATTTCTCTGCTTTCATCAAGCATAGTGTTCTACAGGGTTAACAGCAACAACAGCAACAACAGAAACAACATCATCACCAAAATCATCATCATCATCAACATCATCACCACCAACCACAACAGCTGCAGCAAACAAACACGCCCAAACCTTCGTCCTTCACCACCCTTACCCCAGCCAACGTCAAGATTTCTTCCCTCGATCAATTGGCTAACCCCCCGCTCGGCCAACAGCCAAACTACCCATGGTGGACCATCATCCGTGCCGCCATCATGGGCAGCCGATACGGGATCCTCAATCGAGATGAAATCTTTGACGCCCTCCAACGTCGCTGGGAGTATTTCCGCTCCACCTCTGATCAAGCTACTCGAGTCTGGAAGTCTGCTGTTGGCCATAACTTGAGCGTCAAGCAGTGTTTCGTCAGGGTTCATGTGGAAGGCAAGAAAAATATCAGCTACTACATTGTCGATACCGCTGTCGACCCCGCTGAAGGAAGATTGTCAAAGTTTGTGTATCTCATCTGGTTCGTGTTCTTTCTCATCACTGACACTTATTTGGCCGGGTCTTCTATTTTTATATAGAGCAAAAAATTCTACAGGCGCTACCGACCGAATGTCAATCCCAATAATCACCCGGAAATTAGTGTTACCCTCTAATTTTGATCTCTCGATTCAAGCACGATGGTCACCGGCAATAGCAGCCATACGAAATGCTAAGCTCGGCTATCCATCAACCAATCAGGTCCGAGCTCGACAATCCTCAAGTTCAAGTAAATCACTAGAAGACCGACAATCGGAGTCTGACAGCTCAACGGATTCCGAGACTGAGTCGGATGATACGACCACAGAGACCGAGCCAGTCACGACCCCCAACGCTCGCTCGGGCTCTCGACTGGGCTCTTCTCTGAGTGCGATAATTGAGTCGAGCAGTACTCGCCGGCAACCCCCTCTGCCTCGCCTAGCCTTTTCGCGCTCTCTATCCAACGCACTGGTCGCCGCTCCTCCTCCTTCTCGGCGTCGCAACCTGTCCGCCCGCAATTCCACGTCGACCGGCAAACAAACGCTTCTCATCCGGCCCCCCAGTTCTCGCTCCCCCCTCCCCACCCGCCCGTCCACCCAGTCCTCCTCACTTCTACCCGAACTGCCCCTCTCGAATCCCCGGTCCGCATCCCCTCCCGGCTCCTCCTCCGACTTTTCTTCCCTACAAGACCATGTCAATGCTGCCCTTGCAGACGTCGCCGCCTGTCTTCCCGAAATCGCCGACCACTGCCCTCAGCCTGATGAACCAGCTGCTGAAAGAGACGCTGCTGCTGGTCCAAGCATGATGATAGACATCCATTCCTCGATCCTCGACCCGCTTCCGGAGATCGATCTCGAGGCTATCCTGAAAGAAGCTCAGCTGGAGATTCAAGAAGAAAAGCAAGCCACAGCTTTTGAAAGTCAACAGCAGTTAGGTCTTGCCAGTCAGGCAGAGGATGAAGATAGCCTTGTGCCTACGGCGGCTGACTTTGATCGACTACTCGCTTCGGTAATCTCTGAACATGGCGATACCCCACCGAACGACCAGCAAGCTTTAGAGCTCGAGCTTGAAAGTACGCTAGTGAATACAAGATCGAAGCGGTCCACGGACGAAGCAGGGCTAAACGATTTACTGCAAGATTTGATTGACGAAGCGCAACACCAAACCGCGCAGGAAGCCGTGCCTCAAACTGTCGAAGAGGAGGAGGAGTCTGTGGCCTTTATGGGGGCCTCTCGGATACTGGAGGCCGAGATTGAGGAAGCACTCAAACGGGCGGAGGAGCAGGAAATGATGCGGGCGGCAGAGCTGGAACGAGAGACCGAGGCGGCCCGACAACGAACACTTTCGCGGGAGATGGGCGAGCGGTTGAACATGCAGCTCACTGCGTCCGGCGATATTCCAGTGCATCCGGCGTCCGGCGACATCCCGGTGCATCCTTTGCCAGCGGCTGAGCCATGCCTCACGCCGATCGGCTCATCATCCGCTGCGGCTCCTTCCCGACCCAGAACAGCGCCCAGAACGCGCGCGGATAGAAGGGCACAGACGCGGCCTACATCTGGGCCCCGCCCGATCCGACCGCCCGCCATTCGACCCACCCTCCTCCGCTGTCTCCCTAATCCCCCAACATCTTCTCCTACCACGACTCAATCAACCTTGATCGACAGACGGACAAGAGCGTCTGGCGCACGGACCGTCGGCCGCAAACTGAATCTTCCCTTGCCCTCATCTCACACCCTTCCTCCTCTTGATAGTCCCGACCCTCCCCAATCACCCTCAACTGCCCTTCACCACCACCATAATTCTTCCTCTCTTATTGACGAATCAACACTCGCCCCTGGCTTCCTCGACTCCATTCCTGTCGTCTGTTCTGATAAACCCAGAGCTACTTTCCCCGAACTCGCCAAGGAAGCCATTCTTGCCCATCCTTCCGGAAAACTCACCGCCGCTGAAATCTTTAAAGTCCTCGAGAAAAAATACCCGTCCGTTATCTTCCCGCTTTTTTTTTTTTTTTTGCTCCCATACACAAATGGTGGTGTTGTTAATCTTTTGTTTTGTGTTTGTTTGGTTGTGCAGGTATTTTGTGGCCGCGGCTGAGTCATGGAAAGCTACATTAAGAAATGTGCTTACCTCTCACTCTTGTTTCGTCAAGATCCCGAGGCCTCCTGATGCACCTGGCCGGGGAGATTGGTGGGCAACAGTGAACTTACCCCTTTGTATGTGTCTCCCATCGGTCACTGCCCAAGATTTGATCAACTGAGCTTTTGTTTGGTTATGTGTGTATAGGGAAGAGGAGAAGGACGACAGCGAAGGCTAAGCAAGATGAAGACTTCGTCGGCCGTCATGCCCGGGAACATAGCAGCCGCCAATCAAACTCTGTTGGTACTGCCAGGGCAGCAACTGGAGAAGCAGTTCGATCGGGCGGCATTGGAGAAGCTCTCGCCTCAAGGACCTCGTCTAATACGCATGCCCCGGCACCAACCTTGGTTCAAGACAACCATGGCCATTCCAGACTTGATCAGCTTGATCTTTCTGTTACCATCGATCTAGGATCGGGGAATCATAACCAACAGCTTGATTCTCTCCTCATCGAACCCTTACTGTTGGATCCCTTTTTCCCTCAGCAACAGCAACAGCAGCAACAGCAACTTCAGATTAATGTCATCTCCACTTGATTGCTCTGATTACTAGTATATGCATCCTATCTTCGGCATGGTTGATGATTGACTATCTTTTGGGTAGTGATCATTGTTGATCATGTTTTGTTATGTCCTAGTATCCCTGTCAACATTAAAATTTCCATCAGAAAGCTTTGAAGCCGATAAAAATACCAAATTGTCTAAACCAATAAACAAAACATTTGTTTAGTTATCATTATTTCCTTCCTTTTTTGTCCTGGTTGTTCTTGCAAACCAAATCCTTCGGTTTTTCTTTCTCTTCGTTCAGGTTATGTAAAGCTTGTAGATGTTTGGGTGAGGTTTAAGTTGTAGTTGTGACCAGATTCGAGATACACCTTTTTGCACTGCAAAAAAAAAAAAAAAAACATTGTCTGCTGATTATGTTGCGGGGCTGTCTTGCTGTTCCAGCTACTTGATCTTCCTCACATATTTCGCCATTGGGGACGCCCCCAAGTCAATCAAGTACCTGACTTGGGACAGCGCACCTCCACAAAAGTGACATAGATTTCTCTGCTTTGAATTTGACACCATTAACATTGGCATCAAGATTAATGACTACAAATCAACCTAACAACAACTGAATTAGATAGACAAGTGCCTTAGCTTTGATGTACTATCTAAATCAATGTATGTAACATAATGAAGAGGTTTTCCGTGCTTGAGGATTTGGGACAGATATCTTTGAAAGCCAAGAATTAAACTGCATACAAAACAAATCTGTTCTGTTTTTTTTTTTTTTTTTTGGGGGGGGGGGGGGATACTGAATGGCTGAAAGTGGGGATTAAGTGATAGAAGGGGAATTAAGAGAGAGAAAAAAAATCTGTTATAAAGACTCATAGCTTGAATGAAAAATTTATGGAATTAATTACACATCCCTAATTTTGAACAGGCTCTGATTTGCAAAATTTCATTTAAATTAGGGGGTATCAAATATGACCAAATCTACCCTTATCTGATAAACTGGTTTTGAAAATCTACCATTTTTTATAAACCATGGATAATGTCAGCCTGCAACTAATTCAGAGACATCCTGACTATAGCAAATTATACCAATATACATCTTATATTCTTAGTCTCAAAAGAATGCACACCTTATGTCTTTTGTTTCAAAAGAAATTATTAAAACAAAAACATATAACAAATAATCTACATATAACTTCTAAAGTATAAAAACAACTTAGCATATTATTTCAGAGTCTGAATCTACATGCAAGTTAACCTATGTAGCTCAGCAAAAGCACCCAGTAATTATTACTCCTTCATATCCCTTCACAAGGCCTTCAAGTTTTCATATCACTTAAAGATCTGCATAACCTTAAATATATGCTAGTAGAATATGTAATTAAGGCTAAAAGAGTTTAGTTATGATGCATAAATAAGGTTTGCATCATCATTTCTATGGTTACATGTACATGGCACCTGTGATAAAAGCCACAACCAACGCTGTGGCCATACTGTTCCTACTACGGCCAATATAGCCTAATTGGTTGGTTGTAAAGGGACTAATTATCAAAAAGGAAGAATGACACAAAGGTATCAACCTTACTGGGAAGTATAAACCACTTCAGTCCTTTTTAAACATGCAACCAAGCCCTACTGTAACCAAACCAGTCATACAGGTAACTAGGGCTTAGTAGAAGACTAGACTAGGCAAAACAGAGCTTCTGCTACGCCCCCAAGAGCCCAGAATGCATATATAAACATCCCTTACTTCCCACAAAATAATATCCCCATCTTCATTTACATTTACCAGCTTACACCCATCTTATAAACCAGTCTTATAGCCTGTCATATAGTATAGTTTTTGCTTGCTTCTGAACTGAAGTTCATCCAGTCAGCTTTCACCTTTCTCAGAACTCATCACCAACCTGTTACCCAGTTATTTGAGCGCCTCAAGACCAGTCATACTCTTCCTGAAGTCATCTTAACTGGAAATAAACTAGTGAGTCTTATTTCCTTATATACTTCAGTAGTATACTACTGTCTGGGCATACTCTTTACCCAAAAAGACCAGAACCTAGGAGGGTACAATAAACCACCCCTGCAACTCAGGCCCCTCCCTTAATAAAAAATTGATTGTTTTTATTAAAACCTTTTCTTTTAAATTGACCATTACCCATTTCCCCTTGACACATACCCTTGTGTTACCACATGTTTTTTGCTTGCACCCAGTGTAGCTAGAAAGATTCAAGTCTTTGGCATCACTGAGGCTGACAGATATCAATATAAAATGACTCTTTGAAAAACCTAATTCATTGGTTTTAATTGTGGATTTAGTCATATTTGATACCCCCTATGGAATAAATTGTATGAAGTTAGAGAAACATCAATTTTTGTATGTGACTTTTCACTGGTGTGCAAAACCATCCCCCCCAATATCTTTGGAGTTGGTTACAGTTTGAATAAGAGAAAGATCAGAGATATCATTATAATCTATATTGTGTTGATCAATGTATTCATTTCTCAAATACTCTGAGGAATCATTTCTTGTTTTTCAAAAAGAAATCCTCAATGGTTTTTAAAAACCATAAGTTGAATTCAGAAATTCACATGTTCAACGGTGAATGTCCAAAAAACAAAATGCAGTTGAGATTGTGTTAACTTCCAAGTATTAACCAAGAATGTTTCATAGTATAAAGGAAGCTTAAGTGATTTGAGTTTGACAGATGGCTGAATGTTCTAAAAAACATAGATAGGAGTCCCAATCAAGTTGAAGTTATAACTACTCATTTTCAAACCCAGCTGATCACCAGTAAAAGTCCAGATCACTTGTCTCTGGAAGTGACATAGCAACGCATAGACGTCTCTTTGTACTTTCTGATGTCACTTGTAAACAAGGAATTGTGGCTTTTTCCTGGTGAAGCGTAACAGATATTCAAGATTCATCATGGAGTTCACTGGGAAAATACAGCACTAGAATAGTGTCAATATAAATGTTTCAGAGTAAATGAGAAACTCTTACAACTACCGCTCATAAAATTTTCCATCACCTTTAAAAATGTGGCACAAGTTTGATTATAAACCATGGTTCCAAAACCCAGTGATACTTGCAATGATCCAGTTTGTTTCATGTAGATCCCGGGTTTTACTAATTTTCCAAATTCCAGAAGGAAATAATACAGGTCTAGAGATCAGAAGGTCTTCCCAGATCTCATCGAAACTCATGAAGACTTTTATGCTGAAACATACAGTACAATAATCAACTTTTTAGATACATATCGTTTTTCGCAAAATTTCACAGGACTAGACATTGAAATAACGCAAAAAGAAAACGGTATTGAGCTAAGAATTATAATGATTTAATATTACCCTCCCTAATTCCATCAACACTAAGGATATTGTTCAAGAAATATAAAATCTTAATCTGTGGAAGAAAGAAGAGCACCTTTTGAAATTTCACCCACCATCTACTTGATATTTCTTTATAAAATCACTAGGCCTTCCTTTTGGATCTCTAAAATTGATTTTCCATTTCCCATTCTTGAATCAATCAGTCTAATAGATATAACATGAAAACTCATCTTTTTATTTTATCTACGGCATTAATCTACTGTCTTGAGGGCAGCCAAATATCCTGCATATTGGAAACCAACAATGCCTTTAGAACCGGAGCCAAAGAGCAACATATTGATCTGGAGCTCTCACTGAGAACAGGCGGTAGCGACCAAGAAACGGAAGGGAAGGTGAGATTTCAGGTCAAATATATCCCGAAAAGAATAAAGCTGATCCCAACCCATCTACCCTGAATAGCTGTCACCAGCCAACGCAGCTGCAATGGAGAGCAATGAAGCCAGAAAAACAACTCTTGATTTATTTCCACTTTCTCCAGAGAGATTCATGAGTCAAAACAGAGTGACGACGATTGAAAATGAGCAGCCCCATCCTCTAAAGCGTTTGCGTAGACCATCAGTCACCCTTGATGAGATCGAACACTGGCCTGTCAAGCATGACGAAACAAGCAAACCGAAAATGTTTTGTCCCCTGGAAATCTCCTCGCCACTCCCAGAAACGTCAAGCAGAATCCAGGCTGTGAACTATTCTGATAATAATCATCCATGGGTAAATGGGTTCAAAGCTAGTCACATAAACGCTCATCCACCACATCTTTTTTCTAATTATGTTGATCCTGGCGCAATGCATCAAGACCATGCTCAAACAAGCGACTGGTTAACTCCTCAGCTCATTCGAGGAAGTGATTTTTTCCACTCTCATCACCCGTCGCTTCCGCATTCAGGCCAAGGGAAAGGATCATCATCAACTAACAGAAAAGGAACCGAAAACGCAAGTGATCATAAACTCGAAAGCTCTGAAGAACTCAGTAAATACTACTCCTGTCAGATCCTAAATTGGAATCCAAATGAAATTGACCAGATAGCTGCTCTTATTTCTCATTACATCGTCCCGGAATTTTTTTCAACGACTCACTATAAAATAAGGGAAATGCATCAATCGGACTCAATCCTACTTCCCTTCATTTATAAATTGGTAACCAAAAATCCCACACACATTCATTGGCTATACATAAACAAGGCTTGGATAACATGCTGGACAGCTCACACAAACATGGAAAGCGACTTTGAAGTACTGAAGAAATTTACATGGATCACAGATCTTATCTCAGAAGCAACCCTAACTGCAATGTATCAGGGTTCCAAAGCCAATTTAACTAAACAAGGAAAAATCAGTTATGGGTATAATCTTTCAGATACTGGATATAGAGTAATCAGGAGGCTCTCAGAGGGCAGACCTCACATTGTTTGTCATAAAAATCAGCTGGATTCAGTGAAAGATCTACTTGTCAAGTTTGAGAACGAATCGCTTTTGGCGCCTCCAATAGATTATAGGCTTCACAAAAAAGTATTAGGAAATTTGAAAAAGAAGGCAAAACAGATACGCTCTTCAATTTATGAACTGGAGGACAGGTCTCCGGGATTTGAATCAGTTGCGAGGAGCAAATTCTTAAACAAACCAATTGATAAATATCTTGAAAAAGCAATGGAAAAATTTACAACCATTGAAAATCATATTCTTGAGGATATGTGTCAAAGAAACTTTGGTCAAAATACTAGTCCTGAACCATTTTCCAGGTTAACCGGTGTTGAGAGAATGGCTGCTCTGTATCATCTTAATCAAGAAACTCAACCCTTTTCAAAAGATATCCTTTCTTTACCAAAGTCAATCAATAACTACTTTAACAAAGTCTATCCTAAAAAATGCAATCAAGGTGAACATTGAAAAGCAATGTGGTTTCATCTTTCTTTCTTTTTGAAGGTTCTGTTTCCCAGTACATATCAGATATTTTAAATGTCACACAATCTTTCTTCCATCATTGAGCTTGAAATTTGCTTTTTTTTCTTTTTCTTCTTTTTTTCAAACCATTCAACCAATTTGTGGTCCTATCTAGTATCACAGCTTTCAAATCACATTCTGAAATACATTGTTTTATTCAAGTATCATTTCCAATTTCCATAACTGTTCAAGCCCCTGTGCAACAGTTTTTGGGTGTGCATGTGACCATCAATACTTATGCAAGTTTTCACTTGCCTGAGTTCAAGTAGGAAGTGTTGAGTGTAATTTAAAAGATTTTGCACAACTAAAAGTATATTACTTTTGTTAGAACAAATCTATCTCTATTTACACTTTTAATGAGATATAGAAATATTTAGCATTTAGATAAAAAGGGTGTTCTTTTTACCTAATAGCGGTCCAGAGTTATTACTCTGAGTTGATAACAAAATATGGGAGTGAGGGAGGGAAGTATGCAAGTGAGACATTTGGTCCAGTTTCTTATGGAAATGTGATCTGATTGGCAAGGAATTCTGAGCTACTGGCGTCTGTTAAATAACATTTCCTACTTCTCATCTGAGGGCTAGCAGTACTTACCTCTTGGGTTGTTTGCTTTGCTGGGGATCTTGGGGCTCTTTGCTGGTTGCTGACGTGGCTGTATCTGCATACAAGATGGAGGTAAGCACTTGCTTGAACCTTCCAACTACAGCACATGCATATGCATGCAAACAATAAAATCTGACTAACCTAGTTCATTGGTATTCATTGTGTCAGCCATCATGCGGGTGTGACCTGAACCTTAACATAATTTGCGGATGTGCACTAGAATTCAAGATGGACTGGTCTGTACTTTGTCAGATTACATCTCTATCAGACTTGCAGTAAGAACCACCAGGCAAGCTCCAAAGTTAGACCCAGCTGCAAGGAAAGGTAAGCCCTCCTGCAGTCCAGATTAAACCCTAACCCAGATCCTCCCAGAAAACACTGATACCATTTATTGGTAAATCTGAAGCAGATCCAGGCAGACCAGAACTACCCAAAACAAGCAAACTCCCCAAACTGTTTGGCCCAAGAACCCCATGTTGAAGGTGTAATCCCTGTAGAAGGGAATACAAGAAGCAATGGTATCAGCAATGATGGGACTGCTGCCACACCCGCTGAGCATGGTGCATCACAAAGCAATAAAAGAAGCAATGCACCAGAGGACTGGAGCATTCCTGTAAAAAGAAGAAAAGTATAATTAATTTCTTTAAAGGAAAAGCCCTTGGAGCTTTCCCATTCAGAATGTCGGCTGCTTGGCTATTTGCTCAGCATTCATTGATTATAAATACTAGTTTCTTTTCCCCCATTTGTATCTCTTATTCATTCCATCATCTCATCTTATCCACTCACTTATACACACACATACACACATATCCAACTAAACTTTCTTTTATATATTATATATCATAAATAAATTAAAAATAAATAAATAAATACTTACCAATAATACCCTACAAACAACACCCCAAACTCACTCTTAGAGAGAATATCAACTAGCACAGCAAATGGCAAGCTATAAGAATTCTAAGGTGCAGAATCTTAAAACCAAGAAATTATATGATTATAATTCATGCAGAAACAGAAGCAATAGACACATACAGAACTGTAACAGTCAAACTGGAATGTTAGGTGGAAACAATAACATAAGTTAAACTTGGTCCCTAGACAATTAGAACAACTGGCATACTTATGCTAACCAGATTATCTCCAAAACAAAGGATCTTTGACTCCTTACAAAGAGGACCAAATTCACCATTGTCTTATTTTTCCCCTTGTATCTTCTCCATATTCCTTGTTTGCCTTTCTCCTTTTTACTCAAGTCACCTCTCAGATAATCTTCAAATCAATCTTGAATCAGCTTCCTACACAATCAAAGTTAGACTTCCTCATAGCCAGAAAACCTTCTCTCAAACTGCTTCTGGGTAATAAGACTTATTCTCCACATCATTCTTATTATCATTCCTCAGCCTTGTTATTACAGTGTCTAAAAAGGAAATACAACTTCTATTGTTTGAAACCTTTATATTTACAGTCTTAAAATGCCCACAACAAGCATCCTCCACCTAGAAGCAGGAAGAGATGGCCCCTAGATCACACTAAACACACAAGGAAGCACTGTCCCCAAAGGATTAGTTGTTGAATCTCAATTTAACACTCAAAAGGAAAACAGAGATTTAATTGCCAATAAGGATCACATGAATGTCCTAAAATTTGATTTCACAAACTTTCTGCTATGGGAAAGAAAAATCTTCATGCATGTACACCCTTGACACCTTGACTCATACCTCACTGAAACCTTGCCTGAAGATCCAGAGTAGACCACCAGAACAGAAGCACTCAGAGCTTGCAGCAATCTCAGAAAAGATCTATCCAACTCAATATTTATTAGCATAGTTAACAATAGCAAGATCCATTCACCATTTGGAATGATATCAAAGCCATCTACAGCTCCCACTCTCTTCTCTTGGTGTTTCAAGTATGAAACAAATGGTCATATATTCAATTAATCCAGGATCTGAACAGTTACATAGCCCAAATGGGGGAAAGTCTGGCCAAATTCAGCTCAATTTTACTTGAAGTTCCAGGTCAACTTTTGGATGAGATAAAACATAAACAACCCATTCTCATGCAAGAAATTTTTCAGCTCAATTTTACTTGAAGTTCCAGATCAACTTTTGGATGAGATAAAACATAAACAACCCATTCTCATGCAAGCAATTTTTGCAGATTTTAAGGTCTTGCAAAAACAAAAGATATAATTGACAAAATGTGAGATATTGGCAGACATGAGGCCACCACAAAGAGAAAATTTGGGAAGGCATAAAGCAACTTGCCTTCTGCACTAATCACAAGTGCCTCACAGAAGAAGAGAGTATAATTAAGCTTAAGAAAGCACAATCCAGCTGCCCCACACTCCAAAGACCAATGTTAGAATATCCATCCTGAGTTAAAATAAGAAAAGGAATCCAAGGGAGCTCACTTCACCACAGTCAAACTACCTCTAGACACCAGTCCAAACACCATTACTTAACCATCCTTCTCTTACAAAATAATGGCTGGTCATGCACACCAACTTACAACTATTCTAGACTCAGCATTGAGGAATCACATGCTCAACTCCCTCTCCTAAATTGAAACCACAACTACAGTCCATATTAATATAATTACCGGAAGCAGAAATTCTGAATTACTAGCTGTGGCAAAGGGAACAGCTAATCTACACCTAGCATTGAGAAACAAGATAATACTTAATGAAGCAGTCTACATTCCAAAACCCAATTGAAATCTTATCTCCATGTCAGATTTCCGCCCCCGCTATCTGCCCTGGCACATGGTGTGCGTGTGTGCTCCCATTTCTATTCTGTGCTCTCTGTGTCTGAATCTTGGTCAGTTCCTTGTGTGCGGTTCATACCTCTCCTCATCTTGCTTGAAACCATCAGCTTCTGACATTCTTCAGCTTGCATCATCAAGATTCATCCAGTCAAGATCACCCAGATTCCAGTCCAAGTTCCTGTGGTGACTATTTCATCTATGTTCTCATTATTAATCTATCCTTTATTTCTTATGCTAAAAATTTAGGTCTCATTGTCTTCCTCTGAGAGTGTGGTTGGATAGTTTTTGTAGTATTTTTTGTTTCTCAAGTATCCTTTCTATTGAGCTCCATTGATCCTCTAGGTATTTTATCATTCTCTTTTTTGATCATTTCTCCCTTAAATCACATTGTTCTTTTACCTTGGCATTTTCAGCTTGCTACTAGTTCAGAGACAACCTGACTAGAACAAAATATAAATAAAAAATAAAAATAAATTATTACTCATTTCATAATAGGTAATAAATGAATAATAATAAGATAAAACAGCATAAAAAAGTAATATGTAAATAATAAATAGATTATTACATAGTAACATAATAATAAATAGATAAATACAATAATAAATATAAAACAATGAATATGTTAATAAATAATAAGATAAGTGGGAATATTAGGGGGTATCAAATATGACCAAATCCACGATTATCTAATCAACGGGTTTCACGAAATCCACAATTATGAAACCAGTGGATAAAAATTCCAAATAATGCCATTATTTGCACTAGACGTGTCAAGTATCAACAACAAAAACCCCAATATAATTACAAAAACCACGATCCCCCACATTTCAACCAATCACAACTCAGGATACAAACTTGCAATATACAACCCCAATACAATCAATAATCCTCCACGATTCAACCCCCACCAACAGTAAATCGTTGCCAATACAACTCCACCCAGTCACAAACCCAAACTTGTTCTTCAGTTTTCCTCAAAATTTGGTAAGTTTAGTCAATTATAAACTTGATTGCAGAAAAAACATTAATCGATCATTCCCTGATCCCAGAACGATGCCTATCAAAAAAACAAATAAATTCATCACTGGAAAAGGAAAAGTGATACCAAAGACGTCAGCAAGCAGGAAGAAACCCATCAAGAAGCGAGCACAACATGTCTCTGACGATGATACAACCGGAAAAACTTCTTCTCACCTAAAGAAGGACGACTTCCTCATAATCATCGACTGGCTCAAAATCCAAAAGAATTACGATTTGTGCTTTGGAACTGGTAAGGCACCGGCGGTTGGAAGGCCAGCCAAAGGGAAGATTAATGGATTCGAGCTTATGGCAATCAATCTGAGAAATCAATCCCCTTCACAAATCAAACTAACGGCCAGGCAGATGAAAGATCGTTTTAACAGCTACAAGGACAAGTACAAGAAAACACATACCCAATCCCTCTCCACTGGCTTTGGACTCACCGACGAAGACCGCTCGGCAGGAATTGTCACCATTGACCAGAAGCTTGACAAAATGTGTCCACATTTCCATTCTATGCATCAGCTGATGGGTAAGAAACCGTTTGTGACGCCCTTGTACAAAGTCGATGCCCAAAACGGTGATGAGAGCTCTGACTCTTCTGGTCCCGAGGCCATCAACTTGGACGAAAATGTTGATAAAGATGACTCAGATAATGTATCTGTGGATTCCAATAACTCTAGGGCTCCAGTTGTAAGATTGATCAGTTGTTTCATTGTCTTTTTTGATAATTGCTAATATATTCAATATTGTTTATACGTGATGAATCAGTCAGCAATCTTGGAACCTTTAGAAACTGGTGAGAATAGGTCTGAAGGAGGAAGGGACGGTGAAGAGGTGTGTTTGAATTTCTTTTTATCACTTATGCCATTTCTTCTTCAAATGATTGACCTTGCCACTAAATAATTTAGGAAAGAGTTGGACCGGCCAGTGTTTGTGACAATCCGTCAGATGAAAATGAAGCGGCAATCCTGGTTTGTTATTGGATCAATTAATCACTGTTGTTCGATTGATTAGCTAAAGCCTCATTTCTTCCCATGTTTGACATTAGCAAGGACAGGAAGCAAGTATTCGTCCTAGTGGAAAGGTTAAATCATCTAAGCGCTATCGAAGGGCTGTGGATTCCCTCACTGCCCAAGAAAGGGCCCTTGACACAAGTGATTCAGAGGATTACTGTCCATCTGATGCTCGAGAAGATACTCAGTCACCCTGCAAGAAGAAGACAAACAAATCATGCACCACTTTGACACCTAACGACGCTGCATTGGATTCTCCTGCAAATTCAAGTAAACCGTTGCCAACTCAAACACCCAAGGACAAGCGAAGGGCATCCAACAGTGCCAATATCAATCCTAAGAGCCGATCAACCTCAGGGCCCAACACACCTAATCCTTTTTCTCAATATGAAGAGTATGCGTTGAAGAGGGATGAAGGCCAGTTGGAGATGTAATCCTTGTTCCAATTTTATTAACTGACATGCTTCTTCAACTTATTCTTTATTAGGAAAGTCACAAGTGGCTCGGGACACCCTCAGTTTTGAGATGTTGAAGTTTGAACGACAGGTCAACAACGATAATAAGGGGGTCGAGTTGGAGGAAAGGAAATTCAACCACTCAATTGAACTTGAGGAGAAGAAGTGGGAACATGGAGTTAAATTAGAGGAAAAGAAGTGGGATCAAGGAATAAAATTAGACGAGAGGAAATTAGACTGGGAAAGGGAGGAGAAGGATAAGGACAGAAGGTTTGAGATGGCCAAGATGGAACGTTTGGCTTGTCAGGAGCACATCGGTAAGAAGTATGACCTGGTGACTCAGTGTGTAGCTCATGGGAAGAGTACAGAAGAGATTGAACGCTTGGCAAATTTATTCAAATAGTCCACCTTTTTTGGCTTTGTTCGCACCCAACAAATCATTTGAAACATTGCATGTTACACATTAGAAAGAAAATAAAAAAAAGCAAACTATCGATTATATTTCAAAGAGTTATCTAAAATAGCATCCATATCTCTAATAGTCCAGTTGCTTTTATTTGGATTATTAATATAGTGACCATCTCTAATAAGCTGAATGGCTTTTTGGGTTTTCTTGGGCAGTTGGCAAGATAACCCCATTCGTGTATGTGAAGAGTTGGGAGCAGTTTTTGAGGGAAGAGTCAGGTGAGAATAAGAAGTGGCTTTCCATGCACACTCAACTATACCATCAAATCCTGCAAAGTTGATGCCACAAGAATCGTCTGGAAACACAAATTCACCTCCAGTGACTTGAAGATTATTCTCAACTAGCTTCCCAGTGTGTTTCTCAATGGGAATCCATAGGACAAAGCTGAAGGGTGAAGAATCGGTGTCTTGGTGTGGCGTGTTTGCAAACTGGCCAAGGGTAAACGACAGGTGTGAGGTGAATCCTTTGCGGTGGGCTGAATATTGGGGAGCTAGTCCAGGGGCTTTGAGTCGAATGTGTTGTTTCTGGACCTCACGGAATAGGGGTTTGGATACAGATCGGAAGCACCGGCCAAGAAACTTATCTATTTTTGGAACATCCTTTTGAAGCGCTTCATAACCGTGTCGATCTGTAGCAACTTTGGAAGAAATGCCTGTTATACCGATTTGGGATTGTGCCTCGTAACCTTTTCGCCATCCCAGACTGTACATTTCACCTGAGTATGCTGGTCCGTTGGATTTATTGGAATTTTGGAATTTGGCCTGCTGGATGAGATGTTGGCTGAGATTTTGGTATTGTTCTTTGAGTTTTGCATCCATGGTTGAGAATGGTCGAAACTTTACCACAGCAATAACGTTCTTACGAGCTCCATCGGCCCAGCAGATAAAGGACTTGTTGAAGAATCGGATGTTGGCATTTGGATTGGGGTT
Source organism: Puccinia hordei (assembly GCA_007896445.1). Taxonomy (NCBI): domain Eukaryota; kingdom Fungi; phylum Basidiomycota; class Pucciniomycetes; order Pucciniales; family Pucciniaceae; genus Puccinia; species Puccinia hordei. Next base: position 312,667 of record RDRW01000429.1, on the reverse strand, counting down.
GGAGATGTGGACTGGAATATGGGACTGGCCAGCAAAATGTACATTGGCCCTCTGACGGCGAAGAATTTGAGTGGCGGCTTTGTACTTTTTCCGCTTCCTTTGATTTTTACTGAGGTGTGATTGCGGAGCCAGACAAGACCCTTCTGCTTCATTGAACCCTTTGCTGCCACGTATATCTTGTTCTCGATAGTGATCACATCGGCGATAGATTTGACAAATTACGCAAGACTTTGATTCCATCTGAGACATGTTAGGAGGCACGTGGGGATTCGGATTGGAGTGTTGCTTGCAAGTAGGTGGGCGAGGAGGACAGCTGACTTTGGCTTTCTTCAAGGACAAATTGGATGATTCCGAATGGTGGTCACTGCTTTCATTGTCCGTAGAGCCAGCCTCTGAGAAGGGGCTGTCAGAATCCAAATTGTACGTTGAAACGGAAGGTGACGGCGGGTCCTGGTGGCAAGAGTCATCCCCTCCTTTCTCTTCACTAATGTGCTGTGAATGTTCTAGATTAAGAGGAATAGCAAATCGCCAATGGATGTTACAGTTCGTACTTGATCTTTGAACAGACAGCGGCACATCAGCTAGGATTGGGGAGGGGGTGGGCAAGCGTGGTGACAGCGGGTCCTGGTGGCGAGAATCATCCCCTCCTTGCTCCTCACTAATGTGCTGTGACTGTTCTAGATCAAGAGGAATAGCACATCGCCAATGGATGTTACAGTTCGTACTTGATCTTTGAACAGACAGCGGCACATCAGCTTGGATTGGGGAGGGGGTGGGCAGTGGTTCTTTGAGTCCAATGGTTTTCTGTCGAGGTTCTTCCAGTTCCACTCTGAGCTCCTCCGTCACTGATTCCAGTTGTGTAACTTCCGTGCTGTTTGATCCAAAAAGAAAAAAAAGATACAAGAAAGAATAAATCAGCAATACACAGGTGGCTCAGTTGGAAGAGAGAAATAAAGCGGTTACCCAAGCTCTGCATTCCTTATTTTTCCCTCATGAGTTCTTTTTGCAGCCCCACTTACAAAGGGACTGACTGAGACATTGTTCACGAATGCGGTCATAGTTAGAGTCAGATTGGTTTTAGATGGATTAAGTGATCAGTGATCCTCAGCAGCCGTCCTCGGCGATGTGATCCTCAGCGGCGTTGCTTGTTGGTAGTTCTCCTCAGCAGTGTAGCGCGGCGATGTGAACCTGTCACGCTCTGTGATGCCAAGGACTGGTATCCTTCTAGCTACACAAGGTGCAAGGCAAAAAACAATATAAAATAAGGGTTTTTTGGTTGATTTTTAATATCTTTTTTATTAATATAAAAGATATTAAAGGTTTTTTAGGAGGGGCCTGCAAGCAGGGGTGGTTTAGTTCCCTCCAAAGGTTATTTAAGACCTTAATAAACTGGGGCCTGCAAGCAGGGGTTGTTTAGATCCCAGTGGTAATAGTGGCTGAAAAGGGCCACAACTCCTGAAGGAAAAAGACTTACTGTAGGCTTTAAGGGGAGGAGTGGGGACTTTTCAGAGGTAAACTGGACAGCTTGAAGCGGTTGGAAAGGTGGGTTGGACAGCTGGACAGAGTTGGAGTTGAGAGAAAAGAGGCTTTAAGTCTTGAGGACTGATCTACTGGGCAGGACACTAGTATGCTGGACTGGTGGAATGCTGGTTGTAAATATGATAAAGCTGGGGAATCAAAATACAGGGGGAAGAAAGGGCCTCTTAAATGCCTTTCTGGAGCCCTGATGGCGAAACAGCAAGTGTTATTTTGGCTATGGGAATACTACAAGGAAGGAGTTACCCTTAGTAGAAATAAATGATGTAATTTATCAAATTATTACATGTACAGGCTGTCAGTAATTAATACAGTCTGTCAGTCATCTTTAGACATCATCTGAGGGCGCTTCAAGAGCTCTTAGTTTGATGTTCAACATGTATTGATCACTTGATCAATAGAATAAAAAAGAAATAATCAAATTATAATACAGAATCTTATTTCTGTTTAATTTGGTTATTTCATATATAAAGTTCTGTGCCATGAGAGTTGTTGTCATAATTGCATGGTGGGCGCTTTTACAGATCTCTATTCAATTATTTGACAAGCAAAACATCCTGGGAAAAGTGTCAACATTTATTATTTTCCCGTGATACAAAGGAGCTTGTCATTTATTTTAATTGTACCAGTTCTTTTGGACTTGTTTGAAGTATTCTGATGTTTTCTTTGTCCCCTGTTTCGTGTCTTTCATGTGTTATGATATTATTTAGATTATACTGTATGTATTGATATAAGTTAATAATAATACAAAGACTATAAAACAGCGTGATATTTATGTAAAATGTTATTTAATATTTTATTTATGTGTTTAAAGGATAATTACATAGTTTATTTAAGTAATTATCCCGTATTTTGAGGACTTCTACTTATTAGAATACTCTCATATTACATATGTTTATACCTAGTAAGTATTTTAGCGCTTAGTAGGAGTATTCTTTAAGTTAATTTTATTATTAGAAGGAGTAAGTTTTCTAGGGTACTTTGGCTGAGGTACCCTAGGTTATTTTACTTGCTCTTTCAGAATATGAAATAATATTCTCATTTCTCTCAAAGGTTAATGAGTTATTATATATTTTATTTTGTTTATTTATTATATTTGTTTATTGCATTATTACTACATAATAATGTTTATATTTTACAATGTTATCTTTTTCTTATGTTTCATTATAATTTATGTTAAATTGTTACTTATGTAATAATGTCTCTTTCATATGTATTTTTTATTAATTAATTATTACTTTATTTATTGTTCTAGTCAGGTTGTCTCTGAACTAGTAGCAAGCTGACATTCCCTACCTTTAAGATGATTCTTCTAAGAATTAAAGTTTTTGTTCATCCTACTCATTTTCTCCTTGAAACTCTAAAGTTCCTCAAGTGTATAGGACCATCAGGTATATTATTTTCAGGTAACCATTCATCTTTGTCCGCAGAAGTGTTTTTATATCTAACAAGGTAAAGTCTGGTATCTTTGCCATTAATTCTTTCTTTCTTTTCTTTATGTATTTTCAATACTTTAAGTTTATTATTGGCCTCAGGTTCTGCTAACAAAGGTATAGGTTCTTGTACCACTATTGGCTCTTCACTGTTTCTCTGATTAAAAGGTTTGACCAAACTTACAGGGAAAACTGGGTGTTTTCTGGAGAGTTCTTCACTTAATATTACTTCTACAGCATTTTTACCATGTAGTTGTTTTATAGTAAAAGGGCCTACAAAAGAAGGTTTAAGTTTCTTATTTCCTCCTAGGTTGTTAAAATTTACTGTAGATAATAACACTTTATCCCCTATACTGAAAGAAGGTTCTTTATGGCTTTTATCCCACCTAGTTTTGTTATACTCCACTGCTTCTTGTACACATTTATTAGCGTGATCATGAGTTATATCTAACATATTTTTGAAATCAGCAGCTGTTGGGTGTACGTGTGGTAATTTGGAATTAACATAATCTTTTGGTACTCTAGGTATCCATCCTCTTTCCAAGATGTATGGTACTTCTTTAGTAGAAGAATGTTTACTACTATTATACGCTATTTCTAATGCAGGTAATAGGCTGACCCAATCATGAGTATAGCCATCATGATTTTTGAATTCTAATCCAAATGCGCAAAATCTTCTCAGCATATCTTCTAGAGTTTGGATCATTCTTTCGGCTAATCCGTCAGTCTGAGGATGATATGCTGTTGAAAAGGCTAATTTAGTCCCCAACATATCATGTAAGTTGCGCCAAAATTCAGAAGTGAACTTGGGATCTCTATCACTGATAATGATTTTTGGTATTCCTACGTCAGACATTATTCTGTTCCAGAAAAGCATGGCTACTTCCATAGCTGTATCATCTTTATGGTTTGGTATAAACCTGGCTCTCTTGGAATATCTATCTACTACAACTAAGACAGAGTTATAAGAATAAGATCCTCCTGGAGGTAGTCCTGTCACAAAGTCCATGTTTATGATTTCCCATCTAGAAGTAGGTTCTTTAATAGTTTGAAGTAATCCAAATCTCTTTCCTGTTTGTTTGTTAGATTTTTGGCAAATTATACAGCTTTTTATATATTCTGTGGTTTGGTTTTTCCAATCAACCCACCAAGCTGTATTCTTAATTCTCTCTATAGTCCTTTCTTCTGAAAAATGGCCTGAACCTATCACGTCATGACATTCCTCTAGCATATTTTTAATTTGAAGATTATCACAAATCACTAATACGCTAGAATGTCTGTGTCTGTAGTATATAAGACCATCTAGAAGTGTAAATTTTCCTTCAGAATATGGTTTATTAAGGGCACTAGGTAAACTAGCAATCAACTCAGGGGAACTATTCTGATTACTAAGGATTTCAATTAATTTGACCATTTCAGCATCTTTTTGGTAACTCTGTTCTACTAGGTCAAAATAAGCTTGATCCAAGTCACAAGCATGAATTCCCAAGATGGGAAATATATCTTCATCTTCTGGATCATATGCAGGATTGTCTGGCGTATTAGGTAAAGCCCATCTGCTAAGTCCATCTGCATTCTTATGCTTAGCTCCTGCTTTGTGTACTATAGTCATATGCCCTCTATATTGCTGAATAGCAATCTGCCATCTTAACATATGCCTGTTAGGGGTTTTCATATTCATAAGAGTCTTGACTGCAGTACAATCAGTGACTACCACTACTTTGCAACCTTCCAAATAATAATGTAGTTTATCTAGAGCCCAAACTAGAGCCAAACATTCCATCTGGCTGGCGCCATATTTCTTCTCAGTCATTTTTATTTGTCTAGAGATGAATAAAATGGGTTTTTCTATTGGATTATCATCAATTTGGAACTCTTGATGTAAGGCAGCTCCTAAACCATCTAGACACGCATCAATGTATAAAATGAAAGGTAATGTATAATCTGGTTGAGCTAAAACAGGTGCTGTAGTTAGAGCTTCTTTAAGGGATTCATAATCTTTCACTCTGCATAAGTCATTTCAAAAATGGTGTCTTTGCTACATACTTCATACAAGCTTTTAGACATATTGGCAAATTGTTGAATGTGTTGTCTATAATAACTGCAGAAACCAAGAAAGGATTGCATCTCAGTAATATTCTGCGGCATTGCTTTCAGCATTACCGCAGCTACTTTATTTTGATCAATAGCCAAAGATAATCCTGAAACTATATGTCCCAGTGCTTTCAATTCCATAAATCCAAAATTACACTTCTTAATAGACATCTTGAGTCCAGCTTTAATAGCTGTTTGAAGTACCAAATTAATCTTTTCTTTATGGGAATCCCAATTCTCAGAATATATGATTATATCATCAATGTATATCATCATCCAACATTGGCGGATAAATGACCCAAATATGGAATCCATCATTCTTTGAAAATGGGATGGAGCATTTTTTATCCCAAAAGGCATCCTCAAATACTCATACACTCCAAGATGACAAATAATCCTCATGAACTGTCTGCTTTCTACATCAATGGGAATTTGATGGAAACCTTTAAGCACATCCATACAAGTGATATACTTTGCTTTGGATAAATTATGTAAAGAGTGATCTATCCTAGTTATGGGGTAATTATCAGCTTTAGTATAATTGTTCAGAGCTCTAAAATCTCCTACCATTCTAGACTTCTCATTATGCCAAGCTATGATAACAGGTGTGGTGATCTCTACCTGTTCATTATGACCCACTTTTCTAATTACTTTTAGGTCTAGCAATTCTTTAATGTGAGTTTCTAAAGCCATCCTAGACTTTGGACTAGAGGGGTAAGGGGGTCTTCTTAAAATTGGCGGATACGGCTCAGTACAAGTCAATTCAAGTTTGATATCATGACCTTTCACATTCCCTATTGGTTCTTCCGTAGTACAGAAGGCTTCTTTGTTATTAAAGCATATTTTTAGTATATCTAATTGTTGTTTATTATCTAGTTTTTCACTAATAGCAGCTTGTGAAAGATATTCTTTATTAAAGATTTCTAGTTGTGCATTCACTATCTCCTCAGATTTGTTAATAGGTGATGGTAATCTTATATTGATATTACAGATTTGGAATTTCTTTTTCCAGTCAGCTCCAATGGTGAAGTATCTGTCTTTACTTTGGAAAATGTCAAACCCATACATACAGAAAGTATCATTTCCTAATATAAGATAATCACAAATGGCATCTTGTAGTACTACAAACTCAATGTTTAATCTAAGAGATCCTTTAGAATGAGGGAATATAAGAGACATAGGTATAATTCCTACAGGCTTCATGGAGGAATTACAACTACTAAACTTTGCTTTAGGTACTGGTAATAGATGTTGTTTCCATTCAGGGTAATTGTTATCTAAAAATTCAACACTTGTACAGGAACAGAAGGCGCCAATATCTAGAAGTACTTTCAACTGGTTGTTGTTAAATATTACTGTAGAGTAACTTGTTTTCCCTAGAGTATAATTCATTCCAGAATCAGGTTTGTTGGTAAGCAATTTGGCATCAGAAATGTGTCCTACATCCAGAGATTCATCCCATTTTTGAGGAAGGTGTGATTCACCATGTATCTCATTAATAGAAATGGGGTCTCCTATGTCAGCCTGGATTACAACTATTCTATGGTCTCTGTCATCTTCTGATTCTGGATCATAATAAGAAGATCTATTTTGTTCTATTGAAACTATGTTGAATTCATTTTGAGAAACTGTATCATCTTCATTATCATCAGATTCTACCTGGACATTATTTATCTTTTTACGGGGTTTGGTACAATCAGGCTTTTTGTGACCTATCTCTCCACAGTTGTAACATTCAGGTATCTTAGTCTTTTTGGTAACAGTGATGGCTAATTTATCTTTAGAATCATCTTTATTCTCATAATTATTTCTATCAAAATTGTTCATTTTCTTGTTAAGACCTTTCATTTCTACAACTTCTTCCATAACAGCAATAAGGTATGCAAAATCATGAGTTCCTTCTTTCATTCTACATCTGACAGAATGTTGAAAGTTTCCTCTACATTGACGTAGAAGTTTCTCTACTACTTCCTGACTAGTTGGATTATCATATATACAATCAATTCTTTTCTTCTGTTTCACGCACCATTTGTGTGGGGTGTGTTTTTGAGGATCAAAATAATCAGTTTCATATAATTTACGCATTTTCTCCTCCCACATTCTGGTGCCAAATTTAGCTTTGATAAGTTGTTTCCACGTATCCCATGTTTGTAAGCCAATTTCTTCTTGTGTGGCTACATGCCATTCTTGGGCTACTCCTTCAAATAATCTAGGTAATCTAGTAGTTATCAAGTCTTCTGAGCCTCCATATGTTGTAATAATATGGTCAATATATCTAATGAAACTAATGTGATCATATTCTCCTTGTCCAGAGAATTTAGGCCAATCAACTAATGGGGGCATCAATTTATTAATAGTGGCTAAATCTAAGCTATGATTGATCACAGTTGCATTCCTAGAAGGTTCTTTTTTATTATTTTCATTGGTACTTTTCATAAAAGGATTATTAAACTTAGGGGCAAAATCAGGGGAATTTTGTGATATCTTGGGCGTCACAAATTCTTTAGTGATTATATTATGATTTTGATTGATTTTAATATCTCTTAAATCATTCTTAATCATATGTATTTCACAATTAAAATGATTAGTGAGTTGTTCTATGGAAGAATTAACATTATCTATATTATTGTTCATTCTTGCATTCATTTGTATTAATAAATCTTTAATTTCCTCTAAAGAATTATTATTAACATTGTTACTTACATTATCTTTTTTATGTTCTTTAATTATGTCTTGTTTAATTGTAGAAGCTAAATGTCAGCTTGCTACTATGACAGAGCAACCTGTCACAAGTTTACCACAAAAAATTATTATAAAAAATAGAATATCAAATAATACTTAGAATATTATTTGATATCTTGAATCTACACTAAATTTAACCTAGGGTACCTCACTCACAGGTACCCCTAATTCTCACTCCTTCACTATGTAAATTAGCAAAGAATAATTAGCAAGTACCTTTAATAAAAAGGAACTTGCATCAATTTATGCTTATATATATATATACATATGCTTAAACCCCATTTCCAGTCACGGAAATGAGGTGTTGTGTAAATTAGGGGAGATAGTGTAAATACACCGTGTTTTACTCAAACCCCGCGTACCGCAGTCCGCAGAACCTCAAGTTCAACCCGCGTGACTGAGAGCCCGCGTCAAAGTTGGGATATAAGCCCCCGCGCAAGCAACAAGCCCCTTACAGGCTCCCAGCTTGGCACGCGGACTCCACAGTCACTCAGGTACCCCCAAATCCATAAAAACACGCCCCAGTAACCTCATTACATATGTTACATATGTAATAAAGATTACTGGGGACTACATAATTAAGTATATTGAATAGTATTACTTATTTATACATTTAAATAAAATATATTGAGTACACAAAACAGTACAATCAATACTGTGGCTTATTATAAAATACTAATAAGCCACTAATATTAATAGTACTAATGTACTACAGACTGTACCTCAATATAAATGAATAAATAATAAATAAATACATTAATAAAATCAATTGGTGGCGTGTATTCAAAGCAGGGGCTGCTGAAGCGTCACCAAGAGAGCAAAAATGGCCAAAATGTGGTCCAAAGATCCCACAAGTTGGCCAATAATACCTACAGGGTCCCCAGAGGGAACTCAAGACTATTTAAGGAGCTCTTCAACCGCCCAAAGAAGGCTCCTGATGCTTCCCAATACCCACTAACAACCTTACCCACTTCTTATTAGATATATACATCTTTATAACACAGTCTGGTAAGCTTCTTAGTAGTTATTCTTTAGCCCTGTCTTCCCCAACAACTTCACAGTGCCCATCAAGCTCCACCAACCATCCATCCAAGCGCTTCAAACTGTCCAGTTTCACCCAGAATATCCCCAAGATCCCTCAAGGTTTATTACTAGTAAGTAATAACCCTTTTCTTGAAGATATTCCCCCATTTCCATTCCTGGGATTAAACCACCCCTGTTCCAACAGGCCCCAGTGTTCCAGGTACCTAAATCCTCTGCATTTATTTGTAAGATACCTTAGAGGGATATAAACCACCCCTGATTTATCAGGCCCCTCTGGTTTTTAATTATATTAAATTTATTTAATATAATTATTAATCTATTTTTCTCTCAATTTTTACGTCACAATTCCCCCATATCCTTTGGGAATTGTAACATTGTACCTTACCCAGAGTTAATATACTCTTTCCATATATTCTTGCACCACCTGTAGCTAGAAGGACTTGTCCTTGGCATCAGGGAGGCTGACACTAAATAATCCACATTACCATTGGATACTTCTTCTAATCTTTGTATCCTCTCATTTAAGATTTCATTATTTATCTTATTATTCTCAGATATATTTAAGACTTCTTCTTTAATGTCTTTAAATATATTACTCTCACTTAAATCAAGGGGCAATTTGGTTAACACTTTAATCAATTGGGAGAATCTTGAATCAATGTCATGATTGATTAGAGAAGAAGATTTAGCAATTCTATGTACAATGCTGTTATGGTTGATTTCGAAATTACTATCTAGGTTAGTAATATTTCTATTTACAACATCAACACTATCTAGAATAGCACGAAAATAAGAAAGATCCTCTACTCGGTGCTGTCGTAAAGTCCCTTGGCGGCTTGAATCATCTGAGCGATTTCCTTCCATTTGCGCGGGTTGTTGTACGACTTGCGCATGTCTGAGGAGTTCTCTCGTTTGGTTTTGCCGCTGTGTCGTTCGGGAGCGGGGAAGTGAAGTTTCTTTTCGGTCCAGGGGTTCCAGTTTTGTACGTAGGTCTCGATCTCTTTGTTCGAGATCAACTTTTGCAGTGTCTTCTGGCTTTCTTGCGCCTCGGTGAGGATCTGCCTGTGAAGAGTCGAGTCGTTGCTCTTGACGGCTTCCTTGCTTCGATTCCAGAGGGCCACGTGTTGACGAACGAGGACTTTGATGCGTTCTTCTTTCGTCAATTCTTGGATATCCTTCGATTTCTGGATTACGCGGATCTCCGGCGATTTGGGGCGTTCGGGGATAACCTCCGACGAAGTCGATGGAGGATCGATCTCCATTGCTTCGCTCGTCTCCGTGGTCTTCGTCGGATTTTTGAGCGGTATCATCTTGAACTTCATGTTCTTGATGCGATTCTGTAATTCGTTCTCTTCGGGCGATTCTCTTGGAGTCGGGGAGAGGTCCGGCGAGAGTTGGTCGGTTTGATCTAGTCGACATTATAATTAATCGATCAGTTTTTTGTATTTTTAAGTTCTTTATGTTTTTTATATTTTTTATTTTTTTTTAAAGGAAAAAAAACGATAAAAAAAATACTGACCGTTTGATATACCGTCGTCTATAATAGGAACGGTAGAGGATCTAGAAGTGACCGGGGTAGGATTACTATCCTCGGGCGCAGTAGCAGTGACGGTTGCGGCTGTCACTGTATATCAAAAAAATCGAAAAGATTGTTATTAGTATTAATTGATTTTTTATTTATTTTTATTAAAAAAAAAAAAAGAAAGGAGACTTACTTCTAGCTAGTCGTCGAGCTTTTTTATCGGCGCGATATTCTCAGAAGAGCTGGTTTACCAAAAGGGCCGTCTTGAGATCTTTCTCTTGCTGTATGTGGAGATGGTGAGTGGCGATTTGGAGCTGTTCTTCTCGTGTAAGCAATTCCCAAGGGTGTGGAATATACTTCGATAGATATTCTTCTTTTCTTAACTTTAAATATTTTAAGTAATAAATGATTAGTTCCGCGTTTTCTTTTAAATTCACTAAATAGACAAAATAAAGGATTTGGATGAGTATACTTTTTAGAAAAAATTTTTGTTAAATAAAGAAAAACTTTTTTCGAGATAGATTTTTATAAGGAATTTAAGAAGAGTATATTTACTGGAGACAGACTGGATTTTTTATAAGGGTAACAAAAAATTTTTATGGATTTTTTTCGAAAATTTATGAGATATTTTTTATAAATTTTAAGGATTTTTATATGTAAAAAATAGGTAGTAAAAGATATGTATTTTATGGATTTTTCACAAATTTTTCAGAGGATATATTCTGGGAAGAATAAAGAATAAAAGAAGTGGTTTGGATAATTTTTTAGAGATGTTTTTTTTTTTATTTTTAAAAAAAAATTTTGTTAGTGGGAAAAGATGAGGAATTTTTTATCCAATGATAAAAAAGGTAATTCCCGGCCAGACCCCCAATTGTCACGCTCTGTGATGCCAAGGACTGGTATCCTTCTAGCTACACAAGGTGCAAGGCAAAAAACAATATAAAATAAGGGTTTTTTGGTTGATTTTTAATATCTTTTTTATTAATATAAAAGATATTAAAGGTTTTTTAGGAGGGGCCTGCAAGCAGGGGTGGTTTAGTTCCCTCCAAAGGTTATTTAAGACCTTAATAAACTGGGGCCTGCAAGCAGGGGTTGTTTAGATCCCAGTGGTAATAGTGGCTGAAAAGGGCCACAACTCCTGAAGGAAAAAGACTTACTGTAGGCTTTAAGGGGAGGAGTGGGGACTTTTCAGAGGTAAACTGGACAGCTTGAAGCGGTTGGAAAGGTGGGTTGGACAGCTGGACAGAGTTGGAGTTGAGAGAAAAGAGGCTTTAAGTCTTGAGGACTGATCTACTGGGCAGGACACTAGTATGCTGGACTGGTGGAATGCTGGTTGTAAATATGATAAAGCTGGGGAATCAAAATACAGGGGGAAGAAAGGGCCTCTTAAATGCCTTTCTGGAGCCCTGATGGCGAAACAGCAAGTGTTATTTTGGCTATGGGAATACTACAAGGAAGGAGTTACCCTTAGTAGAAATAAATGATGTAATTTATCAAATTATTACATGTACAGGCTGTCAGTAATTAATACAGTCTGTCAGTCATCTTTAGACATCATCTGAGGGCGCTTCAAGAGCTCTTAGTTTGATGTTCAACATGTATTGATCACTTGATCAATAGAATAAAAAAGAAATAATCAAATTATAATACAGAATCTTATTTCTGTTTAATTTGGTTATTTCATATATAAAGTTCTGTGCCATGAGAGTTGTTGTCATAATTGCATGGTGGGCGCTTTTACAGATCTCTATTCAATTATTTGACAAGCAAAACATCCTGGGAAAAGTGTCAACATTTATTATTTTCCCGTGATACAAAGGAGCTTGTCATTTATTTTAATTGTACCAGTTCTTTTGGACTTGTTTGAAGTATTCTGATGTTTTCTTTGTCCCCTGTTTCGTGTCTTTCATGTGTTATGATATTATTTAGATTATACTGTATGTATTGATATAAGTTAATAATAATACAAAGACTATAAAACAGCGTGATATTTATGTAAAATGTTATTTAATATTTTATTTATGTGTTTAAAGGATAATTACATAGTTTATTTAAGTAATTATCCCGTATTTTGAGGACTTCTACTTATTAGAATACTCTCATATTACATATGTTTATACCTAGTAAGTATTTTAGCGCTTAGTAGGAGTATTCTTTAAGTTAATTTTATTATTAGAAGGAGTAAGTTTTCTAGGGTACTTTGGCTGAGGTACCCTAGGTTATTTTACTTGCTCTTTCAGAATATGAAATAATATTCTCATTTCTCTCAAAGGTTAATGAGTTATTATATATTTTATTTTGTTTATTTATTATATTTGTTTATTGCATTATTACTACATAATAATGTTTATATTTTACAATGTTATCTTTTTCTTATGTTTCATTATAATTTATGTTAAATTGTTACTTATGTAATAATGTCTCTTTCATATGTATTTTTTATTAATTAATTATTACTTTATTTATTGTTCTAGTCAGGTTGTCTCTGAACTAGTAGCAAGCTGACAGAACCTCAGCAGGATTCCAGTAGTTGGTAGTTCTCCTCAGCAGCGTCCTTCGGCGGTGTGAAGGGCAGCAGCAGTAAGGTGTTAGGTAGCTCAGTGGCGTCGCTCAACGATGTAAAGATGAGCTTGTGGTAGTTATCCTCAATAATGAATCTTGGCGATGTGAACGTAGTCGCTAGACCTCCTAAGCAGCGTTGCTCGGCGATGTCAATCTCAGCAGCTGGCCGTTTTCCTTGGTCGTTTTCCTCAGCAGCGTCCTTCGGCGGTGTCAAGGGCAGCAGCAGTAAGGTGTTAGGTAGCTCAGCGGCGTCGCTCAACGATGTAAAGATCAGCTTGTGGTAGTTATACTCAATAGTGAGGCTCGGCGATGTGAAAGTAGTTGGTAGACCTACTCAGCAGCGTCGCTCGGCGATGTCAACCTCAGCAGCTGGCCGTTCTCCTTGGACGTTCTCCTCAGCAGTGTCCCTCGGCGGTGTGAAGCACAGCAGGAGTGGGGTGTTAGGTAGCTCAGCGGCGTAGCTCAATGATGTAAAGATCAGCTCGTGGTCGTTATCCTCAATAGTGAATCTCGGCGATGCTCGTCAGTGTCCCTCGGCGGTGTGAAGGGCAGCAGCAGTAAGGTGTTAGGTAGCTCAGCGGCGTCGCTCAACGATGTAAAGATGAGCTTGTGGTAGTTATCCTCAATAATGAGGCTCGGCGATGTGAAAGTAGTTGGTAGACCTCCTCAGCAGCGTCGCTCGGCGATGTCAAGCTCAGCAGCTGGTCGTTATCCTTGGTCGTTATCCTCAGTAGCGTCCCTCGGCGGTGTGAAGGGCAGCAGCAGTCCGGTTTTTGGTAGCTCAGCAGCGTGTGTCGCTCGCCGATGTGATCCTCAGCAGCAGCGTCGCTCACCTTCGTAGTTATCCTGAGCAGCAGTCCTCGGCGATGATATGTTCAGAAGCAGCCTAGTTAGAATCTGAGGAGAGGAGAGCAAACGATAAAAAATTAGCAGGATGATTCAATGATTGGATAATGGAAGAGTTGCAGACAACCTTTGGCAGGTCCAAATCTGCCTGCCAAACCGTCTGGGCTGTTTCAGCCATCTCCTGTGGCTTGGCCCAAATGAAACTACAACGAAGTGGCTTGGCCTGATCCAATTGAATTGGGCCGTCGTTTCATTGTTCCTGAGCATCTGTTGTTTCCAATAACGTTGGCAACCGTCCTGCCAAAGATATTCTTTCAAGGAGGGAAAAATCAAAAATTCAGCATGGCATCAGCCAAAGACAGTCAAGATAATAAAAAAAATAGTGAAAAAAATAGTGATCACGCTCACCTTTGTGGAAGGGATTGATACACAGCATGTATGTCAGCAAATTATCTGAGCACCAAAGAGGAGGGATGATGGGTTAATTGGCTTACCTTTTTCAGCCACAAAGCACATGAGCAAGCCAAGTTTTTCCTGATGATTGTTTAATGAATAAACAGCGTGAAATGTAAAAAGATGAATTGAAAAATCAGAGGAAATGTTACCATGACAGTGTATCGTGCACAATTGCAACATTGAAACAAATTGAGCTAGTGGAAGAAGCATTTTTTTTGTACCGGTGGGTGGTTTTGTCCTGTAGAGATGTGCTTACTTAGGCAAGAAAACATATTTTGATCCAACATATAAGTGTAAAAACTTTATTGATTTTATTGGCATTCAAGATGAGAAGAGAACAAATATCTGTAATGAAGCAGAGCAATCAAGAAAAATTGGCACTGCAAGGAAACAAAATCCAAAGCAAGAGTCAGAAAGCTGAAAGTGTATTGTTGTGCAAGTGAATGTTGAATTATTCACCTTAGTTGAAGAGTGCAAGCGTTATGGGGCGTAACAGTCCACGTAATCCATCGTTACTAGATTCAACATTTTCCAACAAGGGCAGGGCTGCTTCTGGTTCCTCCTCATTGTAAAGTTCATGCCACTGATCCTTGAGGTCGGCTAGAAGATTATGCAGAACAATGCAGGTGATGATCCACTTGACCGTTGCCTTCATCTCACGAGGGTTCCTGATTTGTGATCGAATTTCTCGCAAACTGGCAAATCGTCCCTTTAGAATACCAATGGCATGTTCAATTCGTACTCTTGATTGGGCTAGATGGTAATTGAAATCCACATTCTCAGGTATAAGCAAATCGGAACCTTTGTAGGCTGGAACAGTATGTTGATCACTTGAATAAGCAGAGTCGGCCAGGAGGAATTGGTGTTGGTCAAAGAATCGTTCTGGATTTTGAGCAAGCTTCATATTAGAGAAGACATAACAATCGTGACAGGATCCTGGGTAGCCTGCAAGGTACGATATGAACTTTTTGTTTATGTCACAAACAAGAGTGACCGAAATAGAGTAACTGTTTTGAAAGCAAACAACACATCAGCTCAGAATTGGTAAAATAGTGGAACCAATGCAAACGATCCAACCGTTTTTTTCGATCCCAGTAGTGGTTACCGTCCACCGGAGGCTTTTGACTCAGTGGAATGGTTGTTCCATCAACAAAGCCAACACATCCAGGGGAGCCTTCATCTTGCATGACCTGAGATGATTCCATACGTTCTTCTTGAGTCGGCCATGATACCAAGTGTCAGCTTGCTACTATGA
This sequence comes from Puccinia hordei, assembly GCA_007896445.1. Taxonomy (NCBI): domain Eukaryota; kingdom Fungi; phylum Basidiomycota; class Pucciniomycetes; order Pucciniales; family Pucciniaceae; genus Puccinia; species Puccinia hordei. Next base: position 297,177 of record RDRW01000429.1, on the reverse strand, counting down.
CAGAGCAACCTGTCACAAGTTTACCACAAAAAATTATTATAAAAAATAGAATATCAAATAATACTTAGAATATTATTTGATATTCTGAATCTACACTAAATTTAACCTAGGGTACCTCACTCACAGGTACCCCTAATTCTCACTCCTTCACTATGTAAATTAGCAAAGAATAATTAGCAAGTACCTTTAATAAAAAGGAACTTGCATCAATTTATGCTTATATATATATATACATATGCTTAAACCCCATTTCCAGTCACGGAAATGAGGTGTTGTGTAAATTAGGGGAGATAGTGTAAATACACCGTGTTTTACTCAAACCCCGCGTACCGCAGTCCGCAGAACCTCAAGTTCAACCCGCGTGACTGAGAGCCCGCGTCAAAGTTGGGATATAAGCCCCCGCGCAAGCAACAAGCCCCTTACAGGCTCCCAGCTTGGCACGCGGACTCCACAGTCACTCAGGTACCCCCAAATCCATAAAAACACGCCCCAGTAACCTCATTACATATGTTACATATGTAATAAAGATTACTGGGGACTACATAATTAAGTATATTGAATAGTATTACTTATTTATACATTTAAATAAAATATATTGAGTACACAAAACAGTACAATCAATACTGTGGCTTATTATAAAATACTAATAAGCCACTAATATTAATAGTACTAATGTACTACAGACTGTACCTCAATATAAATGAATAAATAATAAATAAATACATTAATAAAATCAATTGGTGGCGTGTATTCAAAGCAGGGCTGCTGAAGCGTCACCAAGAGAGCAAAAATGGCCAAAATGTGGTCCAAAGATCCCACAAGTTGGCCAATAATACCTACAGGGTCCCCAGAGGGAACTCAAGACTATTTAAGGAGCTCTTCAACCGCCCAAAGAAGGCTCCGGATGCTTCCCAATACCCACTAACAACCTTACCCACTTCTTATTAGATATATACATCTTTATAACACAGTCTGGTAAGCTTCTTAGTAGTTATTCTTTAGCCCTGTCTTCCCCAACAACTTCACAGTGCCCATCAAGCTCCACCAACCATCCATCCAAGCGCTTCAAACTGTCCAGTTTCACCCAGAATATCCCCAAGATCCCTCAAGGTTTATTACTAGTAAGTAATAACCCTTTTCTTGAAGATATTCCCCCATTTCCATTCCTGGGATTAAACCACCCCTGTTCCAACAGGCCCCAGTGTTCCAGGTACCTAAATCCTCTGCATTTATTTGTAAGATACCTTAGAGGGATATAAACCACCCCTGATTTATCAGGCCCCTCTGGTTTTTAATTATATTAAATTTATTTAATATAATTATTAATCTATTTTTCTCTCAATTTTTACGTCACAATTCCCCCATATCCTTTGGGAATTGTAACATTGTACCTTACCCAGAGTTAATATACTCTTTCCATATATTCTTGCACCACCTGTAGCTAGAAGGACTTGTCCTTGGCATCAGGGAGGCTGACACCAAGTGCGAGCGCATTTGATAAAGAATCTTGATCACCCGACATGTGTAAAGGTTGATTGTTCCATAGCCAACGTGGAAGAGATTCTTGAGTCTGAAAACCGCAGCACCGTTTCCGTTTGATCCAAGACGGCACATAGCAATAGCGAGTTGGACTGATGGGTCTCGTTGAGGATTCTGAGAGGAGTTGTGAAAGATTGGATTTGACTCAATCAGTTGAAGAAGATTGAGGAAACATGGGAACGACATTCGAAAAAGCTGGAGGAAGCATGATTGAGGAAGTTCTTGAATGATTGAAAGGTCATATCGAGGATGGAATCGTGTAGTGGTGCCTCTGGCATTGAGGTATCGTTTCTGGAGTTTTGATCGACAATAACGGTAGAAATCTTCAAGACCTGAGTCTTCGTTATCTGTCAGCCTCCCTGATGCCAAGGACAAGTCCTTCTAGCTACAGGTGGTGCAAGAATATATGGAAAGAGTATATTAACTCTGGGTAAGGTACAATGTTACAATTCCCAAAGGATATGGGGGAATTGTGACGTAAAAAATTGAGAGAAAAATAGATTAATAATTATATTAAATAAATTTAATATAATTAAAAACCAGAGGGGCCTGATAAATCAGGGGTGGTTTATATCCCTCTAAGGTATCTTACAAATAAATGCAGAGGATTTAGGTACCTGGAACACTGGGGCCTGTTGGAACAGGGGTGGTTTAATCCCAGGAATGGAAATGGGGGAATATCTTCAAGAAAAGGGTTATTACTTACTAGTAATAAACCTTGAGGGATCTTGGGGATATTCTGGGTGAAACTGGACAGTTTGAAGCGCTTGGATGGATGGTTGGTGGAGCTTGATGGGCACTGTGAAGTTGTTGGGGAAGACAGGGCTAAAGAATAACTACTAAGAAGCTTACCAGACTGTGTTATAAAGATGTATATATCTAATAAGAAGTGGGTAAGGTTGTTAGTGGGTATTGGGAAGCATGAGGAGCCTTCTTTGGGCGGTTGAAGAGCTCCTTAAATAGTCTTGAGTTCCCTCTGGGGACCCTGTAGGTATTATTGGCCAACTTGTGGGATCTTTGGACCACATTTTGGCCATTTTTGCTTTCTTGGTGACGCTTCAGCAGCCCCTGCTTTGAATACACGTCACCAATTGTTTTTATTAATGTATTTTATTATTATTTACATATTTATATTGTCTTACAGTCTGTAGTACATCAGTACTGGTTGTTATAGATTTAATACTAGTGGCTTATTTGTATTGTATAATAAGCCACAGTATTGTTTGTACTGTTTGTTCAGTCTGTATAATTTAATTGTATGTATAAATAATAATACAATCTAGTATAATTAATTATTTAATCCCCAGTAACCTTTATTACATATATAACATATGTAATAAGGTCACTGGGGCGTGTTTTTACTGATTTGGGTGTACCTGAGTGACTGTGGAGTCCGCGTGCCAAGCTGAGAGTCTGTAAGGGGCTTAATGCTTGCGCGGGGGCTTGTATCCCAACTTTGGCGCGGGCTTTCAGACACGCGGGTTGAACTTCAAGTTCTGCGGACTGCGGTACGCGGGGTTTGAGTAAAACACGGTGTATTTACACTATCTCTCCTAATTTACACAACACCTCATTTCCGTGACTGGAAATGGGGGTTTAAGCATATGTATATATATATATAAGCATTTAATTACGGCAAGTACTTTTTATTTAAAAGGTACTTGCTAATTCTTCTTTGCTAATTTACATAGTGAAGGAGTGGGAATTAGGGGTACCTGTGAGTGAGGTACCCTAGGTTAAATTTAGTGTCGATTCAGAATATCAAATAATATTCAGAATATTATTTGATATTCTATAATGATTTTTGTGGTAAACTTGTGACAGGTTGCTCTGTCATAGTAGCAAGCTGACATTATCTGAGTCGAAAATCAATACTGTTGCAGCAGAGTTGGCCGCTTGAAATAGTTGCTTGTGTTGAGAGGGTGCTTGTCGCATGATTGGTTGAGGTGAGGTGTGATGTTTGCTTGGTTTGACAAGAGGAAATGGATTGAACGGTGCAGCGTGAGCTGATGAGAGATGTGATTTAATTGGGTTATTTTGGAAATGAAGGATTTGGATGGAAAACCAGGGTTTTTCATTTTCAAAATCCGTTTGGTTTTTAGCTACCCCTTTTTGAAAACCCGTTGATTAGAAATTGTGGATTTGGCAATTTCTAATCAACGGGTTTTAATGGTGGATTTGGTCATATTTGATACCCCCTAATTATACAGTAATGACTTATAAATTAATTCCCACATGTTTAAATCTCCAGAGCAAGCGATTTTCCAAGCTCTAACCCCAAAGGAAGTTACATGTACATGTGATTAAAAATTATTTAGTTTAATTAAGAAAAATAAAGATTAAATTAATTTAATTAATGTGAAATAAATATGGCATCATTTTAATTAAAAATGGCACCATATTCTATTTATTACCACGAACAGGCTGATAAGAATCACCTGTCAACATTGCCCCAATCCCCACTTTCAAATAAATTGCAGAGAGATTAATACAAATATTTTATTATTTAAGGAGGAGGTTTCTTCACCAAATTGAAGACATCCTCCCCCCATCAATTTTAACCTACACCAGATGACTTATTATAAGCTGAAAAGGCGCTCACCTTCTCCTGTAAGTAAGGAGGACTGGCCTTTATTTATATACTATCTTAATTAGTTAAAATTCTTCAAACAAATTCCCCCCCAATTAATTAAATACATTTAATTGATTGGAAGAACCGTGTTTAAATCTGGGTAGCCCTTCAGAGGGCTTATTCCCACAACTGAAGTTTTGGCAGCAGGGTAATAACCTGTTCTTATTTGATACTTAGTGTTTTTATAACACTTAAGTTATTATTTTTATTGGTAAATTGGTTCATTACACTTTATAAGTGTAAATATTATTCTTTTAGTCCTTACTGTACACGCCACAACAAGTGGAGTAGAGTACAGAAAGCTGAAAAATAAACACCAGCGAACCAACCAAACCCTCCCAACTCCAGAACCTCCAACCAATCATACTTGACCCCTGCTGGTGATCAGTTCTTGGCCAATATTCTCAGTAGCAACACCACGCTTGCTTTCAGACCCCGCAATAAACAACAAAACCAGGTCAGCCAGCACAGCTCTGAAGATCCCGATGCTGAGGGAGAACCTAATGATACCAAAGCACATGCCAAATACTTGGCCTCTTCAGTCAGACAGCAAGTGCCCGGCAAACCCAGAACATCCAGCCATCAACCACCGGCCCCTACCCGTCCCAAATTTTTGGACTTACATGTCAAACAAACAACAAGCTACCGCTTGGACATTTGCATCTTTGTTGATCCAACCTCAAAGAAGCCCAGGATAGATAACCCCAATGGTGCTCACTTCCCTCAACCGGGACCTTCTTCCTCCCACACACCCGGTCCCCTGGTTCCTCTTGGTATGACTGGCCCCAACTTCCCCACATTCATGCCACATCCCACTTTGCACAAAAAAATCACCACTGAGGACCTGCATGGCCTGAAAATTACCCGTAATCCAACAAATTTGACTCCATCCAGATCCAATAGGCCTAACAGGAGGCCTCCTGGAGAATTTATCCCTCCTTCCCCTAGGCCAGCACAGGACCCTTGTAAGTCCTATCATGTCAACTGATTCTTTATGGCTCCCACTTTTTAATAAATTTCATACCTCTACACCTTTCCAGCCGTGGAGCTGTTTGTACCTGGGCCTCTTCTTCCACTTTCAGTGGCCAATGACTTGAACATCAACCTGGCTGCTGGAATTGTTTTTTCCATTGAATCAGCACTTACAATGCTGAAAAATATAAGTTTCATCCTTAGCCATCTCCCCCACATGATCTCTGGCCATCCCCCAATGTCGCCTGCGTTCAAGGATAAAGTTTGGAAGGACATTCAGAAAACTCTCAAGGCTTGTAAATCAGTTAAATATATACTCCATTCACATGTTTTCATGGATGCACCTGCTGATACATGCTATCACTCAGAGAGCATTTTCACCACTTCTGGGAACCTATCTCTGGTGACTCAAGATATGGTCAACATGGATCAGATTGCCCCATTTGAGAGTAAAAAATCAACTTTGTCAATCAAAAAGGTCCAGAAACACACCCTAGCTTCCAACTTGGCATCTTAATTTTCCCTGTCCTGCTTGAGAAGGAGTTGCCCAAAGACAGAGTTCTGAACTCTTGATTTGTGCCAATGCACCTTAGAACCTTTGTTTATATCTTACCAGGAACATGGGAGCTTGGCACTTGGGGTCACAATTTGTTTGAGTGTCACAATTTTTTTGAGTCAGTTGATTCCAATCATAGCCCTAAGGTAGGCCAGCTGTGCCCCACGTTCTGGTGTAATTTGTGAGTTGGTTTGGATTTGACTTGGGGTGACCTCCTTGAAGCAAGGATCCATGTTGATGTAGGCATTAGAAAACAGGGTCAACTGAATGATTCAGATCTGTTCAGTATAATTGGTGAATCAATTGAACATTCAAGGTCATATGCAATTTCCTTCAATTATACAAGTTGAGTTTGAAATTCCCTAAGTGAGATCCTCAGATTCAAGAAGATTCAGCAACTCAGACCAAATTTGGACTCATTCCTCAATTCCCTTATGAATTCATCCTCACCTTTTCAAACCTATCTCTGGCTTAATTACTCATGTAAGATCAAGTAATTTCAGGAGGAGCCAAGAAGTAACTCAAGTGGAGCTATACTTCTATCTCATTTAATTTCTTTTCTTTCTGTTCTCTAAGTGTATCCTAGTGACTGTTATTAATTCCTCTGTCTTTTTCTTGGGCTTGGTGTTAGCCGAAATTAGTAGTACATCAGTTAATCCTGTTTTTTTAATCCCTAAATTTTTCTTCTCTTCTATTAACAGAAATGATTATTTTTTGGCTCATCAATAGGGGGTATCAAGTATTACCACATCCACCATTATCTAATCAACTTGTTTTGAACATCCACAATTGTTAAATACCATGTATATCAATATAGAATGTTTCAGAAAGCTCAAAAGTGGAATTTTGTGGCAAAACCTAATTCACTTGTTTTACAATTATTCAAAAATGTTTCTTTTGCCAGTGGGTGTCAAAAGGCTGGAGGTGAATGAATGGCCTGTTTTGAAAATGGGGAATTCTTTCAAACCAGCCAATTACATGATGGTGCATTTGGTCATATATGTCAGAATTCTGGACTCATTTCAGCTCACATTTCTCTCTCTTTAAGATTAACCCCAAATTGATTATCTCTTGTTAGAGTTATTGTTCCATCACTATGTTAAAGAGATAATTACGGAAACTGAGAAAGAGGATGAGTTATTGGGACCACTGGAGAATTAGGAGATGGGATGAGGAGCTATACCTGAGAAAGAGGATGAGTTATTGGGACCACTGGAGAATTAGGAGATGGGATGAGGAGCTATACCTGTGAGGTGACAGAGAAACAAAAGAGAAGATGAATTACTTGATAAAGAGAAGAAAAGGAACAAGTGTACAAACCTGAGAAAGAGGATGATTTATTGGGACCACTGGAGAATTAGGAGATGGGATGAGGAGCTATACCTGTGAGGTGACAGAGAAACAAAAGAGAAGATGAAGAAAAAGACAAGAAAGCACGGAAAATACAGGTAGTAGACTAATCATAATAAACTAATTAGACCCAGTAATTTCCTCCACTTAAACCCCTTTTTCCAATTCCACCTCTTTTACTTTAATACACTAAGTGTGATGTTCTTTAGCAGTTATTCCATCAATAAATTCTTGATGCCTTTCCATTACTATGTTGTAATGTTTGTTAAATTCCATTGTTAAAATAACAATGTTTCTTTTTTCCATTGTTCAGTTACAATGCTTTCTTTTTCTCCACTTCAATATGTTAGATATTAGAATATTACTATACTCAGTTGTTTCCTCAACCACTTGTTGATCACTCTTGTACTAGATACTTAATCTGGCTTGTGTGCCAGAAGAAATACAATCATCAAGTCAGATCATTTTGTCTTATTTTATCCTTTGCTCCTTGGTCCAATCAGATCCCTCAAAGATTGTTCCCCCTTTTTCTCTTGAGCATTTCAACAATATATGATACTCCCTAATATCAATGTTTCAGAGTAAATCACAAAATCTTAAAACTACCACTCATAAAATTTCCATCAACTATAAAAATGTGGCACAAGTTTGATTGTGAATCATGTTTCCAAAACCCAGTGATACTTATATCTGGTATCCAGTTTGTTTCATCTATGTACCAGATTCTATACATTATCCAAATTTCAGAAAGATTTACTAGGGGGTATCAAATATGGCCAGTCTGCTTTTAAAACTAGGCAAATATCTATAAAAAAATGTTCACTAGTGCATTCAAAAGGGTATAGGGAAAGGAATAAGATGTTTTACAAGTGAATTGTTTCAAACTAGTCAATTACATAATGGTGGATTTGGTCATATGTGATACCTGGTCTATAGATTAAACGATTTACCCAGATATCATCAAAACTCATGGGGACATTTAGGCCATAACATACAGTACAACAAACCACTTTTTAGATACTCATTGTTTCAAGCAAAGCTCCACAGGACTAGAAATTGAAATACAACAAGAATCAAACACTTTTGAGCTTAGAATCAAAAAGATTTAATATCAACCTCACTCATTCCATCAAAACCAAGGATTTTGTATGTGAAAGAAATATAAAATCTTAATCTGCGGGAGAAAAAAAATAACTTGTTGGAATTTCATCCACCATCTAGTTGATTTCTCTTAATTATAAAATCACTAGGCCTTCCTTTTGGATCTCTAAAATTGATTTTCCATTTCCCATTCTTGAATCAATCAGTCTAATAGATATAACATGAAAACTCATCTTTCTCTTTTATCTACGGCATTAATTTACTGTCTTGAGGGCAGCCAAATATCCTGTATAGTGGAAACGAACAACGCCTTTCAAACCGGAGCCAAAGAGCACGTTGATCTGGATCTCTCACTGAGAACAGGCGGTAGCGAAAAAGAAATGGAAAGGAAGGTGAGATCTTGGGCCAAATATATCCCGAAAAGGAAAAGGCTGATCCCAACCCATCTACCCTGAATAGCTGTCAGCAGCCAACGGAGCTGCAATGGAGAGCAATGAAGCCAGAAAAACAACTCTTGATTTATTTCCACTTTCTCCAGATAGATTCATGAGTCAAAAAAGAGTTACAACCATTGCAAATGAGCAGTCCCATCCTCTAAAGCGTTTGCGTAGACCATCAGTCACCCTTGATGAGATCGAAGATTGGGCTGTCAAGCATGACGAAACAAGCAAACCAAAAATGTTTCTTCCCCTGGAAATCTCCTCGCCACTCCCAGAAACTTCAAGCAGAGTCCAGGCGGTGGAATATTCTGATAATAATCATCCATCGGTAAATGGGTTCAAAGCTAGTCAAATAAACACTCATCCACCACATCTTTTTTTCAATGATATTGATCCTGGCGCAATGCATCAAAACAATGCTCAAACAAGCCACTGGTTAACTCCTCAGCTCATTGAAGCAAATGATGTTCTTAACTCTCATTACCCTTCGCTTCCGCTTTCAGGCCAAGGGAAAGGTTCATCATCAACCAAAAGGAAAGGAACCAAATACCCTAGTGATAATAACCTCGAAAGCTCTGAAGACCTCAGTAAATACTACTCCTGTCAGATACTCAATTGGAATCCAGATGAAATTTCCCAGACAGTTGCTCTTGTTTCTCTGCACATGGTCCCAGAATTTTATTCAACAACTCATGATAAAATACAGGAGATGCATCAATTGGACTCAATCTTACTTCCCTTCATTTATAAATTGGTAATCAAAAAACCCACAGGAATTCATTGGAGATCCATACAGAAGGCTTGGAAAACATGCTGGAAAACTCAAACAAACATGAAAAGCGACTTTGACATACTGAAAAAATTTACATGGATCACAGATCTTATCTCAGAAGCAACCCTAACTGCAATGTATCAGGGTGCCATAGCAAAGTCAAATAAAAAAGGAAGAATTATGTATGGGAATAACCTTTCACATACTGGATATAGATTAATCAGGAGGCTCTCAGAGGGCAGACCTCACATTGGTTTCTATAGCCATCATAGGGATTTAGTGAAAGAACTAGTTGGCAAGTTTGAAGATGAATCGCTTTTGGCGCCTCTGATAGATTATAAGCTTCACAAAAAAGTATTAGAAAATTTGAACAACAAGGCAAACCTAATACTTTCCTCAATTTCTGAACTAGGTCACAGGTCTCCGGGATTTGATTCAGTTGCAAAGAGAAAATTCTTCAACGAACCAATTGCTAAGTATCTTCAAGAACGAATGAAAAAATTTACATCCGTTGAAAATCGTATTCTTGAGGATATTCGTCAAACGAACTTTGTTCCAAATCCTAGTCATGACGCATTTTCCAGATTAACCTGTCATGAGAGATCGACTGCTCTGTATCAGCTTGATAAAGAACCTCAACCCTTTTCAAAAGATATGCTGTCTTTACCAAAGTCGATCAATCAATACTTTAATGAAGTCTATCCTAAAAAATGCAATCAAGGTAAAAATTGAAAATCAATGTGGTTTCATCTTTCTTTCTTTTTCAAGATTTTGTTTCTCAGTATCAGATATTTAAAATGCCATATCAAAAATTTCTGTTGAGGGTAATTCAATGACAGATGTGTTTGTTTGCATATTATGTGTACACGTGGAGGGTAAATCAAAATTTCTCCCTGACACGTCACTTTAGGATTTGCATAATTACCATGGTTTTACATAAATTCAACACATCATTATGTATTTCATTATTTACTTTCACTATGTATTTACACATTTCTTCTCACCAACCCAAGTACATAATCTCACATGTATATAAACTTTGCATACTTCTTGATCTTATTCTTCCCTTGGGGGAGTTTTCCATCTCATCTGCCAATATGCTGATATCTCAGCTCTTCACTCCCAAACTCAGAAAAGTCTCTGGATGGTAGCTTTCCAATAATTTTGTCTGTCATCAAGTTCAGGTTAAAACATCAAATCAATCAATTAATAATCTAAAAAGCCGTTGTGAGGGAAAACTAGCTCTTTGGGTAAAGGATATAATCTAACTCACAATTGACCTCAAACAAATAACTCACAAGAATTTCTTGTTAGCTTAGTTCCTCAAGATATAGAAGGAGATGGTAATTCAGGAGGAATTCAATGAACATAATTAAAAAGAAGTCATAGTGTCTGTTATCACTTCGTTTTCTTATTGTTTTATTTATTTATTTGATCAAACCACTAAATCATCACCACAGAAAAAGAGGTCTCACCTGCATGAGGGTGCTCATGGTGCATCTCATTCTTATCTAATCCATATCTCACTGTTCATCCCATGATTATATTACTGTTTATCTCACACTTATCTTATTTTTTATCTCATGCTTTTCCAAATGTTTATCTCCTGCTTATCCCATTGTTGTTATTTTTGACCAGAGTAATAAAAAAAGTTTCAAGTCTTGCTTGGAGTCAGTATGACGCCACAGAATGGATGAATTGACACCCCATGAAGGGTGGTGATATTTTCTAAATCAGAGTTTAGTTTTTAATTCTCAGTACATGCAAGCTTTGTTTGGTGGTAAGAATTTGGATGGAATCAATTGCCTCCAAAAAAGCTTTACACCAGAATCAGAAATTTTAATGTAGAAAAAGAAGTGATCCAACCACTTATTGATTATTTCAGTCAACATATCTAATAGGTTGAAAGAAATTGATTTGTGAATGAATTACAAGTGTAAATTCTTAAAAATTTGCATAACTCAAACCCCCCAGGGGTCCCAAAGTAGAAACTATCTGGACATAAATTCTCTTTTAGACTTGTAAATAAAGATCTTTAGTGACTGCACAGTGCAGATGCCCTGGAGAAGTCATGCACTAAATCTCACTGGTACAATCAATTAATCCCATACAGTTAGGGTAGGGATATATGTTGAGTGTGGATGTTTTTATACTGACTGACTTGTATTCAGCCAAAATTCGGCAGTTGCAAGCTGCCCTATTAGGACAGCCAATTTGATATTTTTTCTGGTGCATGGAAGAATTTAATTGGTCAGCCCAGAAATCACTGGGATTTCATTGTGTGGGCACACCAAACATCCACTCAAATAATCCAGCTTAACAGTGGAAATTAACTTATGTCAGCATAAAATTCATAAACATTTAGCAAAATAGAGTTTTCATAAGACACAAGTTACAAGGTGTTTCAGCTTGCTACTAGTTCAGAGACAACCTGACTAGAACAAAAATGATAATAATTAATTAATTAATAAAAAATACATATGAAAGAGACATTATTACACAAGTAATAATGAAACATAAATTATAATAAACTTAAGAAACAGAACACATCTTAGGAACAATACATTATAATATTGTAATAAAGAAATATAAAAATCATTTAGGGTACCTCAGCCAAAGTATCCTAGAAAACTTACTCATTCTATTAATAAAATTAACTTAAAGAATACTGCTACTAAGCACTAGAAATACTTAATAGGTATAAACATATTTAATATGCAAGTACTCTAGTGTGTCAAAGTCCTGAAAATACGGGATAATAACTCAAATACACTATGTAATTATCCTTTAAACACATAAATGAAATATAAAACAACTTTTGACATAAAGATCACACTGTTTAAAGTCTTTTGAATATTGTTAACTCATCCAAATACATACTGTATGAGTTGAAAAAAAAAAATGATGATACATGAAAGACATGCAACAAGGTATGAAGAAAAAATTAGATAACTTCAAATCACTCCAGAGAAACTTGTACAATTAAAATACATGACAAGCTCTTTAAATCACGGGAAAACACTAAGTGCTGACACATTTCCCAGGATAGTTGCTTGTCAAATAATTCTATATAGATCTGGAAAAGCGCCCATCATGCAAGTATGACAAGCATTCTCATGGCTCAGAAATTGTTATATGAAATAACCAAATTAAACAGAAAAAAGCATTTGTACCATAATTTGATTATTTGTTTTAAATATTTATTGATGATGTGATCAATACATGTGGTAAATCAAACTAGCAGCTCTTGAAGCGCCCTCAGATTATTCCTACAGATGATTTACAGGATTTATTAAGTATGGACAGCCTGTACATGTAATAATTTGATAGATTACATCATTTATTTCTACTAAGGATAACTCCTTCCTTGTCAGTTTTCCCATAGCCAACAGAACACTTTATTTTTCGCCATCAGGGCTCCAGAAAGAACTTAAGAGGCCCTTTCTTACCCCTGTATTTTGATTCCCCAGCTTTGCATATTTACAACCAGCATTCCACCAGTCCAGCTTACTAGTGTCCTGCCCAGTAAACCAGTCCTCAAGACTCAAAGCCTCTTTCTCTTAAATTCAACTCTTCCCAGCTTTCAACCAAAATTTTCCAACCGCTTCAAGCTGTCCATTTATCCTCTGAACAGTCCCCCCTTCCCTTAAAGCCTACAGTAAGTCTTTTTCTTTCAGGAGTTGTGGCCCTTTCCAGCCACTATTACCCCTGGGATCTAAACAAACCCTGCTTGAAGGACTCAGTTTATTAAGGTCTTAAATTACGTTTGGAGGGAACTAAACCACCCCTGCTTGCAGGCCTCTCCTACAAAATTACAATATCTTTTATATTAATAAAAAAGATATTAAAAACCCACCAAAAAACCCTTATTCTATAGTGTTGTTTACCTTTCACCTTGTGTACCTAGAAGGATACCAATCTTTTCATCACAGAGCGTGACAAGTTGAAACCCTTAGAATCTCTGCTTCTTAGTGTAACTCCAATAAATCTAGGTCCTAGGTCCAATCTGAAAAATGTCATTGTATCTCAGGTAAATTTGAGTGAACCAATATAACAATGATTCCATTTAAAATTATATGGAAGCTCCTCTTAAAATTGGAACTGAATGCTCTTGAAAATTTCTAACTCAAATTCCCACAATGAATCATTAATCAAGCCCTCAATATTAGTAAGATTTTACTTTAATCTCCTAGTTTCCTTTTTCATTCCATTCATTCTGTCTCCCTTCCTTCTTCTCTTCTGTCTATTATCATTTAAATGCATAATTCAAACTCTAATTTAACCCCTTAATTTATTTGTTAAGTCTCTTCATTCCATGTTCCTTTGTTTTGCTCTTCATCTCCTTCTTTTTTGCTTTGTGTCATTCTATGATTCAGTAAAGCAGTTAATCTTGCAGCCCTTGCCCTGGTGATTTTTTTAATTCTGTCAATTTTGCAATTTGGTATTTGGTGTTTGGCTAAAACTCCACTTCCTTTTCCCTTTTTCTGATTGGATTTTTCTAGTATTTTATTTTTAAAATGTTTCAATTTTCAAATATTCCACTTTGGTGTTTTGTGTTCAAAGGGTTTTGGGGCTTCATGAGTATTTCAAGTAATAAAGTTGAAATTATTTGATTGGAACTTCAATGATCAAGATGAGTAAAAAGAAAAATGTGGATTGTTATGTTATTCCATGGGCTTCTCAAATTTATATTAAAAAAAAACAATCCACACTTTCTTTACACTGCATGTTGGATTACAATGAGGGAAATCCAATTTGAAAAAGAAATATCAAATATTACCATCTCAGTTAGTAAATACTATTAATTTGAAATCCCATGCTTCTTATTACCAGAACAATTTTAAGAGCCAAGGACCAGCCCCTTCTCAGAATGGTTGTGTGAATACAGGGTGGATTAGTCTGACAGAAGAAAAAAATGCATCACCCCCTGGATTTATTGAGTTTTTTATGTTTTGAAACAAAGATTGAGGTGGTCATCAGAATAAAAATCACTACCTTGGACAATTTCAAACATTTTGATTGGTGAAAGATGTGAGAATATTGTAAACTCTTAGCTTTGATACCTAGGAAGAGCTTTCAGATTTTAATGAGGATTGTTAACACTTTCCATGATTAATATCCATATGACCCAGGAATTACTTTTTTTTGGAGAAGAAACCCAGGAAAGTAAGAATGTGGGACAGTAAAAAAAAATGATAATACAACATATTATACTAAAACAACACATGATAAATGTACAGGTAAGTAATCAGGAGTTGTTGTGTTGTTTTTTACAAAGGTTGGCATCAAATATCTTTTGGGAACTAGAATATTTGATTTTTCTGGCAATTTTAGCAAGATTTTTATTAATTTGAAAACGAACAACCAAATTGGGTCCAGCTATTTTCTTCTCTATGTTGAGGGGATGGTGGAGCTTTGGTAGCTGGATGATAAGAGTGAGTGGTTTCCCAATTCTTGGCTGACACTTGAAGAGGCAGTCCTTGGCATTTGCTTTCCAGATTCAGCCTCATGATTTCTAGTCTATCCAAGATCTATCACATGAAAAATTTGAAAAGCTGGATTGAATATTCTTATCATGTGCAGTAACATAAATTGTTGTCACCACTTTCCATGGTGCATTCGGGATTCCTCAATACCTCCAAAATGCTTATATGCCTTGTGATGATTCACTTTCCCCGTAAAATCCAATTGAATGAAACCATCCCCACCCACTGAAGAATTATCTTACCAGCAATTTTTTTCAGATATCTGGACTTCAATAGAAAATAAACACAAGCATATTTCCACTTATTTCATCACTTTGAATCAGTTAAATTTCCAAGAAATCTAGTTACCCCCTCCCAATTGCAAGAATTCCCACCAAATTTTGCTTTGATCACTCTCAAATTCACTGTATTAAATCTATGTAAGATAGGATAGAAAGTGTTTTAAATGATATTGAACCCCCCCCCCCCCCACCATTGAAATTTCCCTATTTATAACACTCTTGATTATTCACAGGTGTCACTACAACATATGTCAGCTTGCTACTATGACAGAGCAACCTGTCACAAGTTTACCACAAAATTATTATAAAAAAAATATAGAATATCAAATAATATTTAGAATATTATTTGATATTCTGAATCTACACTAAATTTAACCTAGGGTACCTCACTCACAGGTACCCCTAATTCTCACTCCTTCACTATGTAAATTAGCAAAGAATAATTAGCAAGTACCTTTAATAAAAAGGAACTTGCATCAATTTATGCTTATATATATATATACATATGCTTAAACCCCATTTCCAGTCACGGAAATGAGGTGTTGTGTAAATTAGGGGAGATAGTGTAAATACACCGTGTTTTACTCAAACCCCGCGTACCGCAGTCCGCAGAACCTCAAGTTCAACCCGCGTGACTGAGAGCCCGCGTCAAAGTTGGGATATAAGCCCCCGCGCAAGCAACAAGCCCCTTACAGGCTCCCAGCTTGGCACGCGGACTCCACAGTCACTCAGGTACCCCCAAATCCATAAAAACACGCCCCAGTAACCTCATTACATATGTTACATATGTAATAAAGATTACTGGGGACTACATAATTAATTATATTGGATGATATTAATAATTAATACATTTAAATAAAAACATATTGAATAAACAAACAGTACAGACAACACTGTGGCTTATTATAAATACTCATAAGCCACTAGTATTAATAGTACTAATGTACTACAGACTGTACCTCAATATAAATGAATAAATAAATAATAAATATCATAATAAAATCAATTGGTGACGTGTATTCAAAGCAGGGGCTGCTGAAGCGTCACCAAGAAAGCAAAGATGGCCAAAATGTGGTCCAAAGATCCCACAAGTTGGCCAATAACACCTACAGGGTCCCCAGAGGGAACTCAAGACTATTTAAGGAGCTCTTCAACCGCCCAAAGAAGGCTCCTCATGCTTCCCAATACCCACTAACAACCTTACCCACTTCTTATTAGATATATACATCTTTATAACACAGTCTGGTAAGCTTCTTAGTAGTTATTCTTTAGCCCTGTCTTCCCCAACAACTTCACAGTGCCCATCAAGCTCCACCATCCATCCATCCAAGCGCTTCAAACTGTCCAGTTTCACCCAGAATATCCCCAAGATCCCTCTAGGTTTATTACTAGTAAGTAATAACCCTTTTCTTGAAGATATTCCCCCATTTCCATTCCTGGGATTAAACCACCCCTGTTCCAACAGGCCCCAGTGTTCCAGGTACCTAAATCCTCTGCATTTATTTGTAAGATACCTTAGAGGGATCTAAACCACCCCTGATTTATCAGGCCCCTCTGGTTTTTAATTATATTAAATTTATTTAATATAATTATTAACCTATTTTTCTCTCAATTTTTACGTCACAATTCCCCCATATCTTTTGGGAATTGTAACATTGTACCTTACCCAGAGTGAATATACTCTTTCCATAAATCCTTGCACCACCTGTAGCTAGAAGGACTTGTCCTTGGCATCAGGGAGGCTGACAATTGGGGGTCTGGCCGGGAAAATTTTCAAATTTATTTTTGAAATAAAAAACCCGTAATTTTTTATTTTTTTATATAAAAATATACACATAAAAAAAACCAATAAAAAATCATCATTTTCATATATACCTCATCCTATAAAATTCAAAAAAACTAACAAAAAACTGTTTTGCTTTCCATTTTTTTTTAAAAAAAACCAAACCCACAAAATTAAAATAAAAAAACTGTAAGTTTCAATTTTCTAAAAAAATATACACAATTAAAAATACATACTAATAAAAAAATTCTAAAAAATTACAGTATTACATACTTACAATTAATTTTTTATCTGCGGCGCGTACAGTGAACCTTCAAGAAAACATCACTTTAATTCAACATTATCTTTGAATCCTTTGACTCAAAAAAGAAGAAGAAGTTCGAAATTACCGCCCCAGCGACTGGGATCTCCTTACTGAAGAAGAGAGAATCATCCTCGCCGCGTATCATTCTCATTTAAGAGAAGAAAGGAACCTCGAGGCAGAGATTACTCTCCATAACTACTTACGAGGATTAAAATTAAAAAGGGAAAGAATATCGCGAGAAAGATATCAAGAGAGAAGTAAGTTCCCCTCTCCTCCATCATTAATTACCACCTCTAACAAC
Source organism: Puccinia hordei (assembly GCA_007896445.1). Lineage (NCBI taxonomy): Eukaryota > Fungi > Basidiomycota > Pucciniomycetes > Pucciniales > Pucciniaceae > Puccinia > Puccinia hordei. The sequence goes on along the minus strand of RDRW01000429.1, from coordinate 279,660 downwards.
CATTACACCCAGTGGCCTCCTTCGAAAACAATTCTCAAGGAGAGACTACTCCCACCGTCGACGCTGAAACCAACAACCCCCCAAGTAAGCATCTCTCCACATATTACATATTCAAAGAGCGAAAACTTACCATGGTTAAATCTACCAGGTCGACCAAGCCAGAGCTACGAGGTCTCTTACCCAGTCCAACAAGAGCTCGTAGCGGCAAAAGAGCTGCACCAGCGCGTCAAGAACCTCAACATGACGAGCATAGCACGCAAGGGGCCTATCCCAGCCACGCCGGAAGCCACCCCAACTCCCCAGGAGCCAACGACGACGCTCCAAGAGCTCCCGCCTCCTCAAACGGAAGCAGAGAAACCCCCATGGACGTCGACGAGAGACCCCAAGAGTCGTCGGCAGCTACCCAGAAACGCCCTTCCACCCCGGAAATCCAAATCCTCTCGAAAGAGGAGCAGATCAGACACCGGGTGAAAGAGCACGTCTCCATTTGGAAACAGTGCCAAGTCTCCTTAAGGCAGGGGCCTACAGAAGAGCTGAGAGCCTTGCTGACTACGGCGCAAGACAGCCAGAAAGCTCTCCAAAAGCTCATCCCCAACGAGGAGATAGAAGCTTATGTGAAAGGGTGGAACCCCTGGGAGGAAAAGAAGATTCACTTCCCCGCGCCGCCCAAGAAGAACACCCTAAAGTTCAAAAAATTGGACAGAGGGAAGAACAAGAGCTCCTCTTCCATCAACTTCGACGACCCAGTGAAGTGGAAGAAAGCCACAGATCTTCTTCTCATTGCGGCCAATCTTTACAAGAATATAGATTAGAGCCTTCTGTAATACATTCACTATTTGATTCTATAGAAGCCCTCAATAATAATTTAAATACTCTAGATGTTAACAATGAGGCCAATTTAAAAATAATTGTGGATAAAATAGATAACAACTTAGAAGAAATTAAAGATAACATTACTGCGCGCACCATGAGAATCCTACAAACACTGGACAAACCATTACCCCTTGAGTTACCAGTGCACCACAGTGATACATTGTTGGGAATTAACAAAAATAGTGAACATCTTAAAGAAATAACAAAAGAAATTAACAAAAATACAAATGACACTTTAGATGTTCTTGAAGAAATGCAAACTTCCCAAGTAACAATGGCAGAATATGTTATTAATTCCCTCAAAAAGGATGAAACAAATAACAACAAACTAGAGGATTTACTTATAAATCTTAATAACAATTTCAATACAAAATTTGAGAAACTAGAGGAACAAGTAAACAACAAATTCTCAGTCCTTACCTCTGAAATTGAATCATTGAAATTGAAAGACAATGTAATTTCTAAATTAACAACCATCCTCTCAGGTATAGAATCCTTGAAAGAGGAGAAAATGAATCCACAATACCGTGAGCCTCAAGGACCCAGCAGCTCATACAGTGAAGAAGAGATGGTTAACCAAGCAACAAAAAATTGGAATAAGTATGGTGACAAGGTACCTGACATTAAACCCACCACGTATCTTGACAGAGATGAAGCTCCTCACATCAATATTAATTCTAATTATTATAACAACAAAGAGGAGAAACAGAATAACCCTTATAAGAATCTCCAATACTTGAGTCCCAACATTGTCCCTCAAGAAAAACATAGCGCCCTCAATACCAATAGTGCCCAACCTAGGTATAACAATCCTTTTATGCAGAATAGACCTATGACCAAAGATACCAGAATGTCCACACCTTACAGAAACTCTGATATGACTGCTATACACAAACTTATGCCCCCCTTAAAAGACTGGCCCAAGTTTGATGGTAAAGGAGAATATGACCACATGAGTTTCATAGAATACATTGATCACATAGTAAGGACTTACCAAGCTGATGATGAAGTCATCACTTCAAGACTTACTGTACTCTTTGAAGGAATGGCTTCTACTTGGTTTATTACTAAAAGTAAAGCTGTAGGACACCAATCTTGGTCAGTGTGGAAAGAATTAATCAAAGCCCAGTTTGGCACCAGAATTTGGAAAAATGAAAAGCGCCAAGCCTTTGAAAAGGATTACTTTGATCCAACCACAGAAACAGCTTCTGAATGGTGTTTGAAACAAAGAAGAAGGATTGAATGTGTGTATGACAGAGTCTCAGATGAAGAAGCCAACAACAGATTACTGAGTCAATGTAAAGGAAATCTTGAGAGTATAATGAGATGTAGATTCCCCTCACTAGATGTAGACCTGACAGAATTCAGCAGTGTATTAAATGAAATGGTAGTCCTTAATGGATGGAACAAGAAGTACACCAGGAATAACATCCCTGAGAGAAAAGAGTTCCAAAAAGAATCCACAAAGGTTAACCCCACAACTGAAATACCCAAGAAAACTGCTACTCCTGAATGTTTCAAGTGTGGAGAAAAGGGTCATTGGAAAAATGAATGTACCAATATACGTAAAAGAGTAAATATGGTAGTAATGAACCACCCCATCAGAAACTGAAGAAGATACCCAGTCCCAGTTTGAAATAGTCATGAATGAACCAGCTGAAGAAGACTTGATGAGAATCTCAGTTATCCAAGCTGACATTGGGGATGAATTATCCATTAATGCTATACATGGTGACTCTAATTTACCACAAAGATGGGATCCCTCCATGAAGGTTGGCCATATATCTGACGCAAAGTTACTCACCAATAAACCTGAAGCTGGTATGAGTTACACCATGGGGAAAACTAGTTATACTACTGTCTTGTTTGACAACAAAGAAATAAGAGTCCTCCTTGACGTAGGAGCTTTCTGTTCTTGTGCCAGTAGTACCTTTCTAGATGAGTGTTACCCCAGATGGAGAGATAACTTAATGCCCATGCCAAAAGCCAAGTTCAGTAGTTGCAACTCAGCCATGAAACCTATTGGAGTAGTATCCATACCCATACCTCTAATATTTCCTCACTCTAAAGGATCTCTTAGGTTATCTGTTGAATTTGTAGTGTTACAAGATGCAGTCTGTGATTACCTGATCCTAGGCAATGATGCTTTCTGTATGTATGGTATAGATATTTTCCAGAGTAAAGATAGATTCTACACTATTGGTGGAGATTGGAAAAGAAAATTCCAAATCTGCAACATTAACATCAAGATACCAGAGGCCATTAACAATGTTGAAATCCAAGAAGATCTACTATCTTTCCAGAAAGAATACTTATCACAAGCTGCTGTCAGTGACATACTAAATGAGAAACAGAAGATGGATGTGTTGAAAACTTGTTTTGAGCATAAAGAAGCTTTCTGCACTACAGAAGAACCAATTGGTAACATCAAGGGCCATGACATGAAATTGGAACTTAATATTGACAAACCTTATCCCCCACAGTTGAGGAGACCACCCTACCCCTCCAGCCCCAAATCAAGAGAAGCTCTGGAAACACACATCAAAGAGCTACAAGAACTCAAAGTCCTGAGTAAAGTTGGACATAATGAACAGGTAGAAGTCACCACTCCTGTAATAATTGCCTGGCATAATGAAAAGTCAAGAATGGTGGGAGATTTCCGTGCTCTGAATAACTACACCAGACCTGACTACTATCCTATTCCCAGGATAGACCATTCATTACACAACTTATCTAAGGCCAAGTATATCACCACTATGGATGTACTGAAAGGGTTCCATCAGATCCCCATAGCTCCTGAGAGTAGGAAAATTCCTAAGGATTATATGTCACCTAGGGATTTTTGAATACCTCAGAATGCCTTTTGGCATAAAGAATGCGCCATCACACTTCCAAAGAATGATGGATTCCATTTTTGGCTCATTCATTAGACAAAACTGGATGATGGTATACATAGATGACATCATCATTTACTCTGATGACTGGGAAACTCACCTAGAAAAGATCTATATAGTACTCCAAACTGCCACACAAGCAGGGTTAAAAATGTCCATCAAAAAGTGTAACTCTGGATATGGAGAACTTAAAGCACTAGGAAGAGTAGTCTCAGGTCTTTCCCTGGCTATAGACCAGAACAAAGTGGCAGCAGTCTTAATGAAATCCATGCCTCAGAACAGAACAGAAATTATGTCCTTTCTAGGTTTCTGTAGTTATTACCGCCAACATGTCCCCAACTTTGCAAATGTAAGTAAAAGCCTCTACGCACTCTGTAATCATGATACAATATTTGAAATGACCTATGATAGAGTACAAAACTACGAAGAGTTAAAGAGACTCCTTACCACTGCACCAGTTTTAGCACAACCTGACTATACTAAACCATTTATACTGTATATTGATGCTTGTTTAGATGGTCTAGGAGCAGCCCTTCATCAGGAGTTCATAATAGAAGATAAACCTGCAGAGAAACCCATTCTATTTATCTCAAGACAAATCAAAAGTACTGAGAAGAAATACGGAGCAAGCCAAATGGAATGTTTAGCACTTGTTTGGGCTCTGGAAAAGTTACATTACTATCTTGAAGGATCTAACTTCCTAGTGGTAACTGACTGCACAGCTGTAAGAACCTTGATGAATATGAAGACCCCTAATAGACATATGCTTAGATGGCAAATTGCAATTCAACAGTATAGAGGACATATGACTATTATTCATAAATCAGGAGCCAAGCACAAAAATGCAGATGGACTAAGTAGATGGGCCTTGCCTAATAACCCAGATAATCCTGCTTATGACCCAGAAGATGAAGACATATTTCCCATCCTAGGAATTCATGTGTGTGACTTAGATGATGCATTTTATGAATTAGTCCAGAATAGCTATGACAAGAATCCTGAGTTGTTAAAACTAGTAGACATACTTAGAAATGACAACAGCTCAACAGAACTAATAGCCAGTCTACCAGAAGAATTAGCCAAACATTATAAACTTGGAAAGTTCAGTCTCCTAGATGGCCTTCTATATTTCAGGAATAGGCATTCAAGCGTACTAGTGCTAAGTGACCCTTCCCAAATTGATAACATTCTGAAAGAATGCCATGATAATGTTAATTCTGGACACTTTTCTGAAGAAAGAACAGTGGAGAGAATTAAATATACAGCATGGTGGATCAATTGGAAAGAACAAGTACACAACTATATCAAATCTTGTGATGCGTGTCAGAAAGGCAATAAGCAAACTGGAAAAAGATTTGGCTTACTGCAGAAAATATCTGAACCAACTGACAAGTGGGAAATCATAAACATGGACTTTGTGACAGGCCTGCCCCCAGGAGGATCCTTCTCATATAACTCAGTACTAGTAGTTGTAGACAGATTCTCCAAGAGAGCCAGGTTCATACCTAACCATAAAGATGATACTGCCATGGAGGTTGCCCTGTTGTTTTGGAATAGGATCATGGCTGATGTAGGTATACCCAAAATTATAATTAGTGATAGAGACCCCAAATTTACATCAGAATTTTGGAGGAACCTACATGACATGCTTGGTACTAAACTAGCTTTCTCCACAGCTTATCACCCTCAGACTGATGGGTTAGCAGAAAGAATGATACAAACTCTAGAAGACATGTTACGTAGATTCTGCTCCTTTGGATTTGAATTTAAGAATCATGATGGATACACTCATGATTGGGTTAGTCTACTACCAGCATTGGAAATTGCCTATAATAGTAGTAAACATTCCTCCACCAAAGAAGCTCCATATGTCTTGGAAAGAGGATGGATACCACGCATGCCCAAAGACACTTTGAATGATAAATTACCCCACCTGCATCCAACAGCACTAGATTTCAAGAAAATGTTAGATCTGACCCAACAACATGCTAAGAAATGCGTGGAAGAAGCAGTAGAATACAACAAAGGGAGATGGGATAAAAGCCACAGAGAACCTGAGTTTAAAATAGGAGATAAGGTCCTTTTATCCACTATTAACTTCAATAACTTGGGAGGTAGCAGGAAGCTAAAGCCCCCTTTTATAGGTCCCTTTACGATTAAACAACTTCATGGAAAAAATGCTGTGGAAGTCATACTGACAGAGGAACTATCAAGAAAACACCCAGTATTCCCAGTCAGTCTGGTAAAACAGTACCAATCTAGAACTGAAGATGAACCAGTCACTCAACAACCAGTTCCCCTGATGGAGGTCCCACCTTCTGGACAATTGAAAGTACATAAAATCCTGAAAGATAAAAAAGAGAGGATACAGGGAAAAGATACAAGACTTTATCTTGTCAGATATAAGAACCAATCAGCAGACAAAGATGAATGGTTACCTGAAAATAATATCCCAGATGGAGCAATTCATCTGAGAAATTACAGGGCATCCAAGAGGTCCTCTTGAAATTTTTTTTTCCTTAAATAACCTTATCTTTAGTTAGAAACTTACCTTTTTCCGGGAGACTTATCTTGGTGGTAGGGAATGTCAGCTTGCTACTATGACAGAGCAACCTGTCACAAGTTTACCACAAAATTATTATAAAAAAAATATAGAATATCAAATAATATTTAGAATATTATTTGATATTCTGAATCTACACTGAATTTAACCTAGGGTACCTCACTCACAGGTACCCCTAATTCTCACTCCTTCACTATGTAAATTAGCAAAGAATAATTAGCAAGTACCTTTAATAAAAAGGAACTTGCATCAATTTATGCTTATATATATATATACATATGCTTAAACCCCATTTCCAGTCACGGAAATGAGGTGTTGTGTAAATTAGGGGAGATAGTGTAAATACACCGTGTTTTACTCAAACCCCGCGTACCGCAGTCCGCAGAACCTCAAGTTCAACCCGCGTGACTGAGAGCCCGCGTCAAAGTTGGGATATAAGCCCCCGCGCAAGCAACAAGCCCCTTACAGGCTCCCAGCTTGGCACGCGGACTCCACAGTCACTCAGGTACCCCCAAATCCATAAAAACACGCCCCAGTAACCTCATTACATATGTTACATATGTAATAAAGATTACTGGGGACTACATAATTAATTATATTGGATGATATTAATAATTAATACATTTAAATAAAACATATTGAATAAACAAACAGTACAGACAACACTGTGGCTTATTATAAATACTCATAAGCCACTAGTATTAATAGTACTAATGTACTACAGACTGTACCTCAATATAAATGAATAAATAAATAATAAATATCATAATAAAATCAATTGGTGACGTGTATTCAAAGCAGGGGCTGCTGAAGCGTCACCAAGAAAGCAAAGATGGCCAAAATGTGGTCCAAAGATCCCACAAGTTGGCCAATAACACCTACAGGGTCCCCAGAGGGAACTCAAGACTATTTAAGGAGCTCTTCAACCGCCCAAAGAAGGCTCCTCATGCTTCCCAATACCCACTAACAACCTTACCCACTTCTTATTAGATATATACATCTTTATAACACAGTCTGGTAAGCTTCTTAGTAGTTATTCTTTAGCCCTGTCTTCCCCAACAACTTCACAGTGCCCATCAAGCTCCACCATCCATCCATCCAAGCGCTTCAAACTGTCCAGTTTCACCCAGAATATCCCCAAGATCCCTCTAGGTTTATTACTAGTAAGTAATAACCCTTTTCTTGAAGATATTCCCCCATTTCCATTCCTGGGATTAAACCACCCCTGTTCCAACAGGCCCCAGTGTTCCAGGTACCTAAATCCTCTGCATTTATTTGTAAGATACCTTAGAGGGATCTAAACCACCCCTGATTTATCAGGCCCCTCTGGTTTTTAATTATATTAAATTTATTTAATATAATTATTAACCTATTTTTCTCTCAATTTTTACGTCACAATTCCCCCATATCTTTTGGGAATTGTAACATTGTACCTTACCCAGAGTGAATATACTCTTTCCATAAATTCTTGCACCACCTGTAGCTAGAAGGACTTGTCCTTGGCATCAGGGAGGCTGACAACATATGTGCGTATTTTCTGGTGACAAAATCCCAGGGGGCTGTTGGGTGTCACCACAATGTATGTGTGTATTTTAGGGTGACAGGCTGTTGGACCAACATACCACTTTATCTACACATCATCCAAATAAGGATTAATGATTACTATTGGCACAGCTTGCATATTGGCAGAAGGGTTATGCTCTTCAAAGCGTCATATACTACACTCAAAAAGTCAACAGACAAATTAACTTTTTTTATTACGGGGTGGTGTAGTTCCCTCAACGGGTTTTTGTGCAAAAGCAGAAGAAATTGATGCCCTGTTTACAACTGGGGCTTGCAAGCAGGGGTTGGTTTGATCCCAGTACAGATGGAAAGAAGGGCCACAACTCCTGAAAAAAAAGGACTTACTCTTTTCCTTTTTTCTTGAAGGAATGGGACTTTCTAAAGATTATCTGGCAGGTTGAAGCAGTTGGGTTGATGTGCTGAAAGCTGGGCAGTTGTGGAAGAAGAGGGTAGGATGACCAGGTCTTCAGAGACTAACTTACTGTCAGCCTACATCAACATGATGCCAAGATTTGACATCTTCTAGCTAAATGTGGTGCAAGAATATATACTGATGGGGAAAATGGTTGGATGGGGATGTTGAAGCAATCCCAAAAGAATTGGTGCACAATTTTTTATGATTTTTATTCAATTTGATTAATATTTTAATTAAAATTCAATTAAAATAAAACAAACAGAGGGGCCTGATAAATCATGGGTTGCTTATTTCCCTCTTATAAGGTTTCTTACACAAAGCAGAGGATTTTAAGTACCTTGTGAAAACTGGTGCCTGATAAATCAGGGTTTTCTTCAGATCCCAGGTAAATGTAAAGGAAGGGAAGAAGTGCCACAAACAGAGGAATGGTAATAACTTACTATTATTTAATTCATCAATTGATTGGGGGGCTTTTGATATAATTGTAAATGGGGTTGTTATACAATAACTACTTAGATACTTAAAAGGCAAGAGGCTTGTGACAAGGCTTTGTTGAAAGGCGTTGATAAACGCACGCCAACGGCGCACGCCAACGCCAACCCGCACGCCAATTTTTTTTGGCGTGCGGGGCCCACACGCCATTTTTTTTTGGCGTGTAGGGTCTACACGCCAAAAAAAAAGGGCGTGTGAGACCCACACGCCATTTCTTTTTGGCGTGTGGGCCCCGCAAGCCAAATAAAATTGGCGTGTGGGCCCCGCACGCCAATTGTTTGGCGTGCGCTCCCACACGCCAAACAATTGGCGTGCGGGTCCCTCGCTCACATAATCGAATGGGAGGGACCATTCGATTACGTGAGCGGGGCCCCTCCCGGCTGACAAGGTTATACAACCTCGTCGGCCAGGAGGAAGTCCTCCCGGCCGACGAGGTTGTATAACCTCGTCGGCCAGGAGGACTTCCTCCTGGCTGACGAGGTTGTATAACCTCGTCAGCCAGGAGGACTTCCTCCTGGCTGACGAGGTTGTATAACCTCGTCAGCCGGGAGGAAGTCCTCCCGGCCGACGAGGCTATACAACCTCGTCAGCCAGGAGGAAGTCCTCCTGGCCGACGAGGTTGTATAACCTCGTCAGCCGGGAGGAAGTCCTCCCGGCCGACGAGGCTATACAACCTCGTTGGCCAGGAGGACTTCCTCCTGGCTGACGAGGTTGTATAACCTCGTCAGCCGGGAGGAAGTCCTCCCGGCTGACGAGGTTATACAACCTCGTCAGCCAGGAGGAAGTCCTCCTGGCCGACGAGGTTATACAACCTCGTCGGCCGGGAGGACTTCCTCCTGGCCGACGAGGTTATACAACCTCGTGCCAGGACGAAGTCCTCCCGGCTGACGAGGTTGTATAACCTCGTCAGCCGGGAGGGGCCCCGCTCACGTAATCGAATGGTCCCTCCCATTCGATTATGTGAGCAAGGGGGCCCACACGCCAATTTTATTTGGCGTGCGGGGCCCACACGCCAAAAAAAAATGGCGTGTGGGCCCCGCACGCCAAAAAAAATTGGCGTGCGGGTTGGCATTGGCGTGCGCCGTTGGCATTGGCGTGCGCTGTTGGCGTGCGTTTATCAACACCCTTTGTTGAAAGCAGGGTAACTAGGTAATGTAATATGTAATAATCTGGGGAATTATTTCTTGGGATAATAGAGCTCCTTAAATACCTTTTGATACCAGGGAGCGCCCAATTTGTCATTTAATGGCCAAACTGTTGGTTATTCAGCTGATTGGGCAGTTTTTTGGTTCTATTTTAGCTGATGTTGGCTGGATTGTGGGTGAACAAAAACAATTCAGCTTAATTTGAGACTTATCATGTTTCATCAAATGTTATGTGTTTCACCTAGCCTGTTTTGGGATATTGATTCATTTTGTTTCATGTGTCATGATACACAGAGGTATAGTATATTCTAGAAGTCTCTGGAGTATTTTTTATGCATATATAAATCTGAAACATTATATGTTGTTTCAGAACTAGAAGAGTGAGCTTATTCTTTAAGTGTTTCATTTTTTATGGGGTTTAATATTCAGTGTTTGTTTTCAGATGGAAGGAGTAATTTTTAGAGACACTGATAAGTGGTGTACCCTAGTTTAATTTCAGTGTAGATTCAGAATTTACAATTATATTCTTGATTTTACTGTTCTTTTATTTGTTGTGTACATTATTTTGTAATAATTTCCTTTTATTTTAAGTTATTAGTTTGCAAGAATAGGGCATATCAAATATGGAAAATCTGAAAACTTAAAAACTCTTTTTCTCCTAAACCACTGCATTTTGTTTTGCGAAATTATTTTGAAAGGAAGCAGTTCCATGCCCCTCATTTTCATGAAAACACTTTACCTGAATTGTTCCATTAGTGTAGCAGAAAATGATGTTTTAAGTTCTCAACATTTTCATATTTGATACACCCTCATGTCCTTTTATTAATTTTACATTATTAGGGGGTATCAAATATGAGGGCGTTGATAAACGCACACCAATTTTTTTTGGCGTGCGGGGCCTACACAGGAATTTTTTTTTGGCGTGCGGGCCCTACACGCCAAAAAAAAATGGCGTGTGGGAGCGCACGCCAAACAAATGGCGTGTGGGTCCCACACGCCCTTTTTTTTGGCGTGTAGACCCTACACGCCAAAAAAAAATGGCATGTAGGCCCCGCATGCCAAAAAAAATTGGCATGCGGGTTAGCGTTGGCGTGCATCTTTCAACGCCCCAAATATGACCAAATCTACCATTTTCAGAATTATCAAAAGTGGATTTTTGTGGAAAACCCCAATTCACTGGTTTTAATTGTGAATTTGGTCATATTTGATACCCCGTATTGGTGTCTAATAGGGGGTATCAAATATGACCAAATCCACTATTATCTAATCAACTGGTTTTGAAAATCCACCATTTTTAAAAACAATGGATTGCAACATAAAATGATTCAAAATTCTCAAAAGTGAAATTTTATTGAAAAACCTAATTCACTGGTTTCACAGGTGGATTTGGTCATATTTGATACCCCCTAATAATAGGGCATATCAAATATGAGAATTTTGATAATTTAACACATCATCTTTGGCTAACCTAATGGAACAATTCACGTAAAGTTTTTTCATAAAAATGAGGGGCAGTGAAATTTTATTGAAAAACCTAATTCACTGGTTTCACAGGTGGATTTGGTCATATTTGATACCCCCTAATAATAGGGCATATCAAATATGAGAATTTTGATAATTTAACACATCATCTTTGGCTAACCTAATGGAACAATTCACGTAAAGTTTTTTCATAAAAATGAGGGGCATGTTGGCTAACCTAATGGAACAATTCACGTAAAGTTTTTTCATAAAAATGAGGGGCATGGACCTGATTCCTTTCAAAATACTTCCACAAACAAAAGTGCAGTATTTTAGAAGAAAAAGAGTTTTTAAGTTTTCATATTTTCCATATTTGATACACCCTACCGTCTTTTTTTATTATATTTTATTTTACATTAGGGGGTATCAAATATCACCAAATCCACAATTAAAACCAGTGAATTAGGTTTTTCAATAAAACTTTAATTTTGAGAATTTTGAATCATTTTATATTGATATCAATGGTTTCTAAACAATGGTGGATTTTCAAAACCAGTTGATTAGATAATGGTGGATTTGGTCATATTTGATACCCCCTAATGTCTCTTTTCATTAATTTTCATTTTGGTTATTGTGGAAAGTTGGCTTGGCTATGGTAGCCAGCTAACAAAAGTTTCTAACTGAAGATTTAACCATTTCCACCACATTTCATGATCTTCTGTGGCAATTTGTCTTCCCAGTTGAGCCACAAATATCAAATATGTCTCAAAGATGTTTTACATATATTCATTTTTTTTTGATATAATTTTACATATATATAATGTTATTCTTTTTGTCATACATACATTGTATGCATGATTTCTATCTATGTAATCTTCAACTACAGTAGTGGTTCTCTTTAGTAAGGAGTTTTACTTTAAGAAGGAGTAAATTTACTGGGGTACCTGGCTGAGGTACCCTAGGTGAATTTATACGCAGAATCAGAATATCAAATAATATTCTGTCAGTTATTTGTATTTTACATAAGTTTTTACATTTTAATTGTTTTTCATTGCTTTTTAGTGTGAAACAGTAATAATTTCTTGTTCATAAGGATATTTTGTAATAATGTCTCTATTTAATTTAAACAAATTAGTGCTTCTTGAGTATCCATGTAATGACACATATCTATATGTAAAAATGGTGTATTATCTACTATATCATTAGTGCTAGTCAGGTTGTCTCTCAGATAGTAGCAAGCTGACAGGAATAATGTGTTCTATGCAATCTTCTTTCAGTTTAAATTGGAGGATATAACATTTTTTCCAAATTACCCAGTTTCTGGGCCTATTTGGACTGGATTTCAGTCAGAGGGAATTCCAGGTGTCAATAGAAAATATGTGCATACCTTTTGGTGACAAAATCCTGGGGGGCTTCTGGGTGTCACTGCAATGTATTCACATACATGTTGGTTACATAAAAATAATAAACCAAGCCACTCATTTCCAAATCCCAAAATGGATCCCCTTATTTTCATGATATCCCATCATTCCTGGAGCCCATTTTACTGCTTTCAAACAAAAGGAGAGCATAAAAACTGGCTTCCCAACTACGCTTTCCCTGGTATCAATTTTTTCCCCATACTTGTATAAGAGTCCCCTTGTGTTTTTCTTTTCCCCAAAAAACCACTAACCTACAATTATGCCTTTTCCTCAAACTTGCACACCACTAACTAGTAATTGAAGATTCAATGGCATTTATTCCACTGTACTCCCAAAGTCCACTTCACCTCTTTTCATGACTATCTTTGCCTTCACCTGTACCCTTCTCAACCTGAAAACCACATTCTCAAAACTGTGGAGGCTCAATCCATTCCCTCAAGATTTTCAGACCAGATGTAGTCTTCTGCACTCAAACTTGATCCACCCCATTATTAAAATTCCAAAAGTGCTTCCTCTCTTCAAACAAACATTTCAGGATTCTGGTCCAACATCTCCGCTCTCAGTCTTATGTCCTGTTCCTGTTAGGCCATGTGTCCACCTCCTGTATGGCCAAGTGGTCTTGTTTCCTGTCCTTTCTGGCCAATTGGCCTTGTTTCCTGTCCTGTCTGGCCAAGTGGCCTTGTTTCCTGTTGAAAAACTTTTGAGGTTATTATTTCAAACAGAAACCAGACTAAAAATGACAAAGAAAAGGTCAATAAGAATGTAGATAAAAAATGACAAGATAATCAGAAAAAGAGAAAATTTACCAAAAGCAACTAGAATAAAAGTGATGTAAAGTGGAGGACTTTTAAGGTGAAGAAAAGGAAGAAAAAGATAGTCTATTGAGGAGAAAGGAATATTGAACAAGGTTAATTCATCAACAGGCATAATCAGAGAGAAGGAGAACAAAAGGAAAAAAGAAAGAAAGACAAACAGCAGATAGTACTATATTGGACTATAATTAATGAAGATCAAGATGATATATTGGGCCGATGAATCAACTTTGAAGCAAACAGAATCAGACCGAGGGGGTGAGTGTTTTTCGTATCTGATTATTATCTGAAAGAAACAGACTTTACAGATTGCAACCGGTGATTTCAACGTTAAAGATTGAGATCTTGAGAGCCAAGTAGTGATTTTGTTTTTCAAGATGGAGATCTTGAGGAGTCAAGGATTTTGAGTAGTTGAGAGTTGTTGAAGAGGGAGATGAGCAATAAATCAAACTGGGACGGAGTCGAGTTGAAGTATTGATGATCATCCAGTGTGTATATGTGAGCCTGGGTCTCTAAAGTGACAACAGGACACAAGATTTGGGGGGCACTACTGGTTGTATTTCAAGGATAAGAGATAAAACTAGTAGAGAAAAGAAGAATAGAAAAGGGGAAAGGGAATTAATTGATCTTTTTATTTTTTGTTTGTTTGTTTAGAGTGCTCTTAAGAAGATCAATGAGCTCAACTTGGAAAAGTTGGCTAAGCTGTGCCAGAGTCTTTAGAAGTTCAACAGCCTCCTCACACACTAAGGAAACAGTGGAGGGACAAAAGAAGTATTAAACTAATCTGCCCTGATTTTTAGACTTTTAGTCAAGGTTCTAAAAGGGTAACCTGTTGAAGAATTGATCTGATCTCTTGATTGAAGGAGGAATGAAAAGGGAAGAGGGGAAGGATAAGGGGAAGACAGAGAAGGACTACTGTCAAAGGACCAAGGTTCAAAAAGGGGACTGACTGACAATACTTGAATTACTGGGTGAAAGAGGCCTTTTGTTGGTTAGAGTGGTGAGCTGTAACTTGCTGAATCCTTGGATGTCTGAGTTGGTGGTTCTGGGTGTCTTGAGGTTGTGTATCCTTCCTGCAACGGGGGATACACCAAATTCAAACAATTTTCAAGGTTTGCTTATTTAATCCAACCTGTAGATGTAGTTGGCTGGCCTTGTTTCACTTGCCCAGCCAGCTGTAGCATAGAATTGTTTATTTAATTACTCCATGAAGGAGTTGAGCAATTACAAAGTGTTCAGTGAACACTATGGTCAAATTTTAATGAAGAAACAGAATTTGAAGTCAAAACAAGGTTTACACCTCAGGTTAAAAAGATATAATGCATTTGGGACTAGTATTAAGATCATGAGTAATAAAGGCAGACTTTAGGTCAGCTGCACTGACTCTAAGGCTGACAGTATACTTCAATATTGGCACAGTTTTACTGTAACCTCAACACCTGTCCTGTCTGGCCAAGTGGCCATGTTCCCTGTTCCCTGTTCCCTGTTCCCTGTTCCCTGTTCCCTGTTCCCTGTTCCCTGTCACTCTCCTGTCCTGTCTAGTTACATTTCATGCTCTGTCTTGTCTCATGTTCAGTGTTGTTCATGTCCTGAATTTTAGGACACCTTCTGGATCTTGCTGAGGGGCTCTCTAGTTTTCTATTTGATCCAGTCTCATTGATGAAATTAAGAATCATTGAGTATGATCATTTTCAATCCAAACCCGTCAAGTACCCAGCTCCATGGTCCTTTCTTAGGCTCCCTCAAGAAAGCCCTTTCATAGAATCTCTGTGAAGAGCTAAGTCTTAACAAAAAAGGATCCCCAATTTGTTCCATGCTCTATATCTCAAAGATCTTACATCATCAGGGCTTCCTGGATCCACCTCAATTGGCCAAAACTATGAGAAAACTTCTGGTGGAGCTCTTGTGATAACTTCTGCCAGTTGGAGCTGAGATGAACCAGAACCACAACAGAATTTTTCATTTTCAGTGGAAGATTCAACAAGACATCCTTCTTCCTCTTCAAGAATATTTCATCCATGAGCCTTTTTGAATATTCAATGGCTTTTCTCACACCAATTTTTATGGTTGTTATTTGGCAATTCTTCCATATCCATTCATTTCTCCATGGTTGTAACTTGTATCTTCAGAATTTGAACAAGAATTTTGGATTTGTTCTGCAGAAGTCTTCCAGTTAGAAATCAGAGAAATCTTGCATCCAACAATTTAATCAGCTTGTTTCTTCAGACAATTTTGTTCCTAATGATACTGCAAGTTCATAAATAATCAGTATTTTTAGTGCCGTCAAATATTTTGTCCCCTGGAAAAATCCTACTTTTGAACTTACTGGGATTCATCCAAAACTAGCCTTAACCAGGGAAGTTTCAGACACTCAATCATTTTCCAGCCTGTTGAGGCTTTTCCAGTTGTTCCCATCATCTCATCAGTTGTTAGCACAGCCATTTATGTTTTCAGCTCCTTATTTTTATGAAGAGCCAGAATGAGGCTGTGATGAGAGCAGTTGCCATGTTTATAGAATGCAACCTGATGAAACTTTCCAGGATCAGGTATAGATTTGGTGGAGGATTGGATGAGAAATTGAAAGAGGAAGAAAATGTTAGCCAGTGTGACCCAAGGATTTGATTCATGAGGGGGACTGGGTATGTGGCAAAAGTTAACTATATAATCTCTGATTTTTATGCCTTTTCTGAACTCCTGATGGGTATAGACTGGCCATGGTTGTGTTGGTGTTGGGCATGGCACCACAATTGCATCATATTAAACCCTGTCTATGTATCAAGTTGATATTGAGCCCTTATCTTCCAATAGTGGATATACACTACTCTTTTAATTTTTTTTTTGGATCAGGAGATAAAAGATTATGCTCAACAGGTGATTAAAAGCATATAGACTTTTTGTCCAACTATCTTTCTCACACTATTTTCCTTAGTAAAAGAACAAGGTTTGAATCCAATCCAATCATTTCACTCCAATGTTTGGGGACTGGATGTCCCATATGTTGCAAAGACTGATTTGAATAGTTGTGTTGTGTAAAACTTAATCCCACAGCAGTTCTGTTGCAAAATAAGTGGTTGATTGTATCACAGCCAAGGACTCATGTTTGGATGAAAATTCAAATGGCATATAATGTAACATCAAACCATGTTGAGCTTGAGTTACCCAGATGTTACAGTGGATTTGCACAACCTGTGAACTGAAATTGCCAAGTTGCACAAAATCCTTCCAAAATTATGCATGACTTACACTCAACTTACAGGGGATCAAACTGGATGTTTCATAAAGTTACAAGAAGGCACTAGCATGTGAGTGCCTTGGAAAAATCCCTGGTGGTATGTTTGTCCATCATTAGAATATGCTTATACATTATTTGCTTTCTCAACCACATTCTGAACATCTTGTAGTAGTCTACTTAAACTGATTTTTGTGTCAGTAGTAATCTAGTATGAGGTTAAAGCATTTTCTTCTTTGAACAACTTTCCAAGCTCCTTGGTCAACTCCAAGCCCCTTTGATTGTTGCCCTCTTGCTAGCCTGACTGTCTGCAGGTGAAATATTAACACCAAGATGGTGCTCTTACAGCATCCACAATTGTCTCAATAATTTGGCTCAATAAGTCAACTTTATCAAGATGTTTCCCCACTTGTGCGCTTGATAGCGCTCAACAACTATTGAATTGCTAGGATTCTCAACAGAGGTCCATAAATTTATGGACCTCTATCAAGCTCAATAAGGTAACTTATGAATACCTTTCACAATTCACCTTATTGTGAACCCTCCCCCCATTTGACACCCCCAAGAGCTCCCCACTTGTAAACACCTACCTGGTTAGGGCTCCTCTGCAACTTGAGTTATCAACTCAAGTTGCAGAGGAGCCCAAGTGTGGAACCGGCTTGATAACCCAGCAATAGATCCGGGTTATCAAGCCGCAAGTGGGGACACTCTTTACAAAATAACTGTCAAGCTTGACAGTTGTCAAAAAGTTATCCACACAATTGTGGATGCTCTTAGAGCATCCACAGTTGTCTCAATAAGTTGGCTCAATAAGCTAACTTTATCAAGACAACTCCAAACTTGTGCGCTCAATAGCACTTGATAGCACTTGATAACTGTTGATTGAACCCTCCCCCCAATTGACAACCCCGACTTCAACCTCTCCCCAAATCCCTCCCCCCGAGTTATCGACTCGAGTTGCAGAGGGCACAAGTGTGGAACGGCTCAATAATCCAGCAATAGAGCCGGGTTATCAAGCCAAGAGTGGGGACAGGCTTGATAAAATTACTATCGAGCTTGATAACAGCTCCACAGTTATCAAAATTTTATTGAACAACTGTGGATGCTCTTACTATTCAAAAATGCCAGGCCCCCCTGGGAGTGTTGATTGGCCCCAAAGGCCCGGCAGTATTGGATGAGGCTGTGTAGATGATGGATGCCCCACAACCTATGCAAGCTTGCCGGGCAGGATTCCTCCTTGGCAAGCCTATAATCTTAAGCTTGACATAAGTTTCCTCCAGAAGGGAAGTACATTGAGCGATCTGGCCTGACTCTCAGCCACCTTGAGGATTGTTCGGCCCGTCTTGAAAATAACAGTTTGAACTTATTCTTGTTCGCTGATTGAACAAACCCATTGATTGGCTGTCATTCATATCAAAAATGTCTTCATTTGAGCAAAAATAAATCGAAGTATTCAGTCTTTCACATAGCTGTCACTCGTATATTTTTACATTCTAAAGAACACTTATCGAAACATTTACTTTCTAAAGCACACTTGTCAAAACATACGTCCAGTTACCCAATTTGTGCGAGTGAATCTGAAACAATTGAAAATATTCTATGATAAGTAGCGTAGATGGAAGCTTGAAGCTAGGCGGTCAAGGGCTATCAACTCGGCAACGGCCACCTTGACCATTCGGATGCATACGAGTTTTAATCACACTAACAATCACACACAACTTCCTCAATGCGCCACCAACCCAGCTCTAGATTCTCGAAAAGTCCACTTCCGCTCTCATTCCCAAGGGCTAGGTCACATTGTTTTAAAAGGTTCTGGAACTCTTGTCGTATTGAAAGGATAAAGTCCTCGTTCCATCCAGTTTCCACATCGACTTTCTCTATTGTTCCCCGAGTGACTTCGAGACTATCCGCATCGCAGTCATCCAGGTCGATCTGATCAATCGCTTCTTCATTCTTGAAAGAGCTTTGGATATCATATTGAAGTATGTGGTTGGGTAGACAGATTACAAGAAGATCGTCTTCTTCCTTTTCTCCTATGCCTTTAGAATTTTCTGGACTTTTTTCGCTGATGACCATGGAGTCCCTTGAAAGTAGCGTCCGGTTGACTATCACTAGGGGTTGTCGCAAAGTGTTCAAATATTCCCGTAAGTGCTGAGGATAGAAAGGAGGGCAATCATAATCGTCATGAGGATAAGTAAAACACTTGATGATTCTTTTGTTCGGAAATATCACTCAACACGTGCAAGCTCATGTTCCTCATCATGATGCAGTTTCCTGGGATTCAAGCAACACTGATTCGAATCTGCAATTTCCCACAGCAAGTCTTTGCTTAGCATTTCCAACCAAGCTTCCTCAACCGGACCCTTTGATTCCTCCACATTCAGAGATTCATCAAATGAACTCGGAAGCAAGCGTTTTAGCGAGCTCCACCACTCCAGTCGCAATTCGACAGCCTTCCCCTTCACCACTGCTGTGTCGATGAGTTGTATGATTTCTTTTGGAAGTCGTGTTCTTCCCATTTTCATTAAGACTTCTCGGTTATTCCTCGATTCGTTCAATACTTTTGTAGCCATTAAAAACGATAGAGCTGGGACAGGTATACCGTAAACGATCCGGTCAATTAATTCGCACATGTTTATTGTGTTTTTTCAAGCTAGTGTCACTGGGTTGATTTGGTTTTATAATTAATGAAGTCGGAAAACGAGCGTGGTTTCTTGCACGAGCATTTGATTCTCGAGGGGTGATTTTATTTTTTCTTAACCGAAATGGAGTAGTGATAACTTAACTTAGGTATTTTTTTTTCTTCAGCTATTCACCCATTTCACTACCGCATAATCCCTGAATTTTCGAGAATTTAAATCACAGTCAAGCGTAAATGATAAATGAAAATTATGTCGGTTGAGTCCGCATTTTCACTGTATCCATCTTGGCGGGGGATAAACGTGTGTCTATGGCAGGCTTAAAAGCTAGTGTATCGCGATGTTTCAGCGAGGATTAGAGCTCAAAGTACAAAGCAAACCCGAGTGAGTCAGCTTGGTACAAAGTGGATCAGTGTATCATGGAAATGCGAAAATTTCTAGGAGCGCCAAAGCTTATTAGGCTACATAGACTTTAGATAGAGTCAGGAAGGATGGCGGGCTTTCATGCCTCCGTGCATTAATATTCTTTGTAGCCTCAAATTGGTTGGGGGAGAAGCGAGCGTTGGGGAGAAGATCCGACCAGTGATCGAAAGACTTTTCTCAATTCATGGGGTGAGTCCATGCTCATCACTTGCGGTGGAGGTGAAGGGATGGGTTCACAGTTCTTGCAAAGGAGGCATTGTAATACAGGGGCTATCCTTGGCAAACCTCAGCATGGTTGCGCATACATCCATCCACATGTGTAATGTGAGGCACATAACAGGCCCTTACTCTAGTTTCTACGCAGATTCAAGATCGTGCGTCCGTGTTGAGATAGGTTCAGGTGGATGTAAACATGGATCGGATATCCATCCATTGGGGGTTTTGTTAATTAGCCCATTGCATAATTTAGTGAGCTGGGAAACGACTCAGTAGTGTACTCAACTCCAAAGCTAAACCGAGTTTCAACATGTTAAATACTTGAAGTCCGATTAGGTGGCGACTTGCGTCAAGCGGTCATAACGACGAGCTACCAGTATCACTCATCGCCACAGTTTAAACAAATAAGAATCTTGGGAGGACCAATCAATCAATCTCAACAGGTTATTCATACATAGATCTCGAAATTCCAATCAGCTTCCTATTGGTCCGGAGCTATTTCTCCCACATCTACCTTTGGATTTGGGAGGTGTTTCAAACTATCAGCACTTCAAACCAGCCCTTTTCAACTCGAAAAGTTTAATTTGTTATATATCAGTTTGTGAGTGCAATGATTCCCCTCTAATCCAAGAGAGAAGCGAATGACAAACAAAAGAGACGAACTATGTGGTTTTCAACAGCTGTTAGAATTCAAGTTGGGTAGCAAAACTACATAAAAATCAAGTGAACTGAGATATACAATTTGATCTTCTCAAAGGCAGAGAAAGGGAAGTCTTATTCGAAGCTCTAAATTTTGAATTGTAGATGATATTCAATTTTTATGTGAAATAATAACAAGAATAATAATAACAATAGCAATAATAATAATTTTAATAGTAATAGTAATAGTAATAGTAATAGTAATAGTGACAAAGAAGTTCAACAATCAATGAATAAATAAGGGTCGGTGCTCACTGGGGATAGACAAAGGAATGACGTTAACCAGGGAAGACGTTAGTCATTGGGGAGATGGATGAAGATGAGTTGAATTCAAGGTTAGAGTTATCGGTAGAAAAGAATTGATCCATGAATGAAATTTTAAGCAGCTCCGATGAGGGCAATCGTGGTTGGGGTTGGATGAGTGGGGCGCCGAGGGAAAGATTGAGATTGGGTTCATTTCCAGTCCAGATATCAGCGAATTCGATTTCCCAAGTAGCGGAGTCAGGATTGCTTCCTAGAGGCAAGGTAGGAGTTTGTGATTGATGAGACCAAGCGCAAAGCTCGCCTGAGGAGCTTGCAGACTGTTGGGAAGTGGGGGCCAAGCCTTCCGCCATTGGTGTTACTAGATTAACATCCAATCCCGTGTGTTTTTGCGACTGACTGGAGCGTGACGAATACCGTGAGGTGATGTCGGAGGCAATGATAGTATTTGGCATGAAGGGGTAAGGTGAATGCAAGTGTCTTGGGGGGATGGAAGGTTCTCCAAGATTCGAAGCAGCTGAGAACATCCGTTGACCTTTTCGAGAATTCGACGATAACTCTGGAGGAAAAGATGCATTTCGACTGCGACTAAAGGATCCGGGATTCGGCGCCGCCGGGACCAGAGCCAACTCTGGGGGCATTGTCGGTCTGTTAATTGCCATGTAAGATGGCTGGGAGAATCCCGCTAACTGGGGGTTCGAGCGCGACTGAAACAAGCTGGTTGCGCGATCAATGTTTCCTTTGATTTCAAAATTCGTCGGAGACGTTATGGGAGTCAAGAATCCGGTTCCAAAGCTGACGATTGAATCTCGACTGGCCGGCATGTTGAGACTCTTATCAAGCGTCAAATATCTCTCCTTCTTGGCCGCCTCAATTCGAGTCTGACAGGTGGGACAGGTCTCGAGAAAGATGCAGATCAATCCTTTGCGAATGTATGAATGTGTATTCTTAACGGCCTTGGCTGTCTTGTCACGTCCTCCATGGCCCTCTGAGGCATGAGCCTCTTTGAGGATAAAATAAATCAACTCTTTCACGGCTATTGGTCGACCTATCCGCTGACCTTTCTCTCTGTGACAGACCATTGTTCCTGAAGGTGTCGCTTCCAGAAAGAAGCTCTTCTTCACCCATGCACGATTGCTCGGGTTGGGGTCAGCACGGAGAGCCGCAGGATCCAACAAAAGCTTGTGAATTTGATGTAAATCACTGCTGGTCTGTTATCAAATGGATATGATGATTTTTTGAAAATCGCAGACGAGAGAGAGCAAAACAAATTTATATCATGGATCAGTTTCTGATATCCTACAGCCTGGGTAATTTTGCCAACGACATCGGACCCGGAAGAATGATAAGGAGTGCAAGGATTGCAGCTTACGATAACAGTTCTTTCTGCGCGTTTTTTCCCAGAAAGGTATTTTTCCATTTGGGAAGTGAAATTTTCCAAAGTTGGGTAGCCATCACTTCCATCAGTGCAAAATGCCAATCCGTTTTGCTTGAGTGCACTAACAGGTGCTCCAAACGGCCAGTTCAGCTGGGCCTTGGGTATGAGGGGGAGAGACATTGGAATCAAGTCGAGTATTGTCGTATAAATAAATAGACGATTGAGGTGCTTGGGGGGTACTTGATCAAGTGTGATAATGAACCTCAATGAATGCCTGATTGATGAGAATGCTGAATGATTATATGATCACAACGGGCATCCAGCAATGTAGACGCGCTGCATTTTTTCGGCTGAGTTTTTTCACCTTGGCGGAAGATTCTGGATACGAGACGGCCTGCCTATTGGGTGCTTGGCAAGTCCTTTGCAACAGACTGGATCAGCTTGAACAAACGACAGCTACATTTGATACATAATCTCTGCCCTATGGCTTGTCATGTCAATCGCCACGACAAAACAATTCAGATAACGAGCCTCAACAAGTGCCTGTTCATTCATCCATCCGGCCATGGTTTTTTGCTCTTTTTTTTCTCGGTGACAATCCCTGTCATGCACGTCCTATACTACCGACCTTGCTATATGACTGAGAGGCACGGACCTCCTTGAACGTGGAGGATTGCATCCTATTCAAAAAATTGTACAACAAAGGGACGACAATGATTTGGTTTTCATGATCCCAGATGGTCCCAATGCAAGGGAATGAAGCAAACGGCCCACCAGGGAATGAAGAACGTTCTGGTCGAGGCATGTCAAGATTTTTTCATCTTAACAAGAGTGGAAAATGTGAGTGATCACAAATATGTTTCAGGGCAAGGTAACAGCGTGACTAGAGAAGCCCAGCTTCACGTTAAGTTTGCAGTTGTGATGTCAATCTTGCAAAAATACCCAAAGCCTGTTGGCTGGTCTTTAAGTCTTTCATGAAAGTGGATTTTCATCAACTATGTTTTCGTTTTAGTTCAAGGTTATCATTTGTATCAAGTAGCAAAAGACAAAAAACAGAAAAACAAGGGTAATGGGGGATCATACCAAAAAAAGGGGAAGGTTTAAGGGAAAGGGGATGAAAGTACAAAAGAAAAACTAGGGGTTGTGGGTAGTTGGATATCGTGGCCGTTGGGTTGACCTTTTAGCCCCACTCGAATCAAGAAGCTGAGATTGACCACTCAATGCTTCATGTAAACTTGATCTGGAAAACGGAGATTTAATATAGGTCAATCAGTTTAGACATTAAATCAAAATTGAGACACGCAAAGGGAAACCAACCGGCGGTAACCCCCTTGCCTTGGGCCTCACGTTGAGCACCCCATTTTCGCAAACGGATCGACTCACTGTCACAATTCGAATGTGCAAGAGTGAGCTGTTAGCTGACATTTAATCCAAAGGAAAATGGAATGAGATTACTGACATCTTGATGAAACCACTGGTATCAGTGGGCTCAAAGCCGCCCATTTCATCCATGCTACTTTCCCTAGCGTCGTATAGGCCTTCGTTCGAGGCGCGTCCCTCGACGATGACATTACCCTTGTAGAGTGACAGTCGAACACGGCCGTTGACGTTTTTCTGGCTAGCCTCGAGTGCGCTTTGGACAAACTCCCGCTCGGGACTGAACCAATATCCGTTGTAGAGAATCTTGCTCAGTTCTGCGGTCACAAATGAGTCACGTAACGCTCGGACCTTGCCGTCCAGAGTCAGTCCTTCCAGGTCCATGTGCGCCCGACGAAGGATCGTGCCAGCGGGGGTCTCGTAGCAGCCGCGACTCTTGACACCGATGAATCGGTTCTCGACGATATCAATCCGGCCGATCCCGTGAGCTCGAGCTAGTGAGTTAAGCTGAAGAAAGATGTCTAGCACGTCGGTTGCTTTGCCCAAGACTTCCCGTTGTTCGGTCGAGGGCTTGTAAACCACCAATTCGCTGGTCACTCCTCGGGTAAAAGTGAGATCAATACATTGGGGGCCATCCCCACTAGCTTCCTGCAGATCCTTCGTCAGTTTCCACATGTCCTTTGGCGGGGTCACGTCTGGCTCCTCGAGGATCCCAGCCTCGTAGGAGATATGGTGCAAGTTTTCGTCGGTTGACCACGGCTTGGCGGCTGTTTGGACGACAGGAATACCCTTCTCGGCAGCGTATTTGAGTAGGTCGGAGCGACCGGCGAATCGGTTGTAAAACTCCGGGAGCCTCCAGGGTGCAATGACTTTGATTGACGGTACCAGAGCATAGAAAGCAAGCTCAAAACGGACTTGATCGTTCCCCTTTCCAGTGCATCCATGTGAAACAAACCTGATTTAGCCAAGAGGAATGAGATGGTACAATTATGGTCAATTGATGAAGGCTTGGTCCCAAGAGATAACAGGGCTCATCCGACACTTACGCGCATTGTTCGGTGGTGGCAGCTTCGATCATTCCTCGGGCAATGACAGGTCTTGCAAGAGAGGTTCCAAGAAGATAGACACCTTCATAGATGCAATTGGCTTGGACAGCTGGAGTGATGAGCTCGGTAACAAACTCTCTCTTGAGATCCTAAATAAACCGGGAGAAAAGTAATAAATCAAGCGAAATAAGTGATTGAACAGATTGCATTGGGAGGAAATCTTGACCAGATGAAGAACTCTTACCAACCTTCAAGACAAATTTCTTGGCGCCTACTTTCAGCGCCTTGGCTTCCGCTGCCTTGAAGTCTTCCTCCTGACCAACATCGGCCACTGAATATCAAAACAACAAGGGGACATTAAGTTAGAGCTGCCTTCTGGAGAAATACTATTGAAACTCAAGACCTACTGAATGCAACAACTTCATAACCTTGCTCGATCAGCCAGGCTAGGATGCAAGATGTATCCAAACCACCCGAATATGCGAGTAAGACCCTTCCTTGACTAGATACCATTTTAAGAGAGAGATACTTTTTGTTTGTAATTGCTTTCTTTCTTTTTCCCTTGGGTTGCAATCTGACTCAGTTCCGTTCGTGTCTGTGGAAAGCTGTCTGTGCTGAAGGAATGTTAAGGTTTGGTGTGTATACGTTTGGTTGGGCCCCAAAAGTTGTGTGGTGGGATGATGGATAACGTTTCAGGGCTGGCCAACCAACCTGTGGTTCCCATACGGGGGGATGCCGGCCCCCTCGATCAAACATATCCCAGGCTGAGTCCGAAACATGGGCTGGTGTTCGGGGGACACCCGGCCCTACTTTTACGTTAGGTAACATAACCCACCCAATCCAAAACACCTGCCTGTATCAAAGTACCAGACACGTGTGCCAGGTCAATTGTTGGGTTGAGACAGCCCAATTCACATCTGAAATGCGTACTTTTCTTTTTCGTTTTTTTTGGAAAATTACGTCTCTTGAACTGCATGTGTAAACAGTCGTATTTCAGTTTTTTATCGCATCCGAAACCCATTGTTATTTTGTGTTGTTGTAGCAGATCAAGTCAAAAACAAAGCCAAAGGAACCGGATGAAGAAACAGAAAGCGGATCAAAGAATAAGTTAAGGCACTACATGTACATCAATCCAACTTCGTGTTTATGAGTTGACAGATCAGATTTAGGTTTAAGCTGCTGATCAAGATTGAGTTTTCGCCTAAACAAGTCCCTGAGGGCGGGCTCCAAGGCAGAAGGAAAGCGCCACTTGGCTGGAGTTTCGTGCTGACCCTGGACATGAGTGGGGCAGAGGTGTTTGAGGTAGGCTTCGTCGATGACGGCGCCGAGTGTTCGACGGAGACCGGGGTCATCTAACGCAAGCAGGCTGGCAGGCAGCCCGGGACTGTCGGTCCCTTCTACGCTCGTCGACGCACTCGAAAAATCGTACTGACCCGTAGGGATCGAGGTTGATGACTTATCATCATGCGGGATCGATATTGCCGGCAATAGTATTACCTTGCTATCAATCTGTAGAATGCTAGCCTTGATTTAAAAAAATAAAATCGAACATAGATTTGTTAGTGGCGTTGGACTGCGAGGAGTTTTCTCCAGCTTTGGGGTGCGTGCAATTTAAGCAAACGCATACTTGAATCATTAGGGCAGCCTCGAAGCCTTTGATGAGATTGGGAACTTGGAAGTATTGACAGCCAAAATTTTCGAGAGGCTGGTGCGATGTGGAAGAAGAATCGGAGACATTTGATGCCAGGTAACGAATGGGATAGTTTTCAGAGGAAGGGATATAAGTTGGGGCTTGGTAAGTCGAGATGATGGTGAGGCTGGGAGGATGTGTGCCGGTAAGCAGTTTTTGAGCCAAAGCTGTTTGGAGTTCGAGAGGGACATGGCGGGGAGTGAGGACGAATCTAGCGGATTGGGAGAGCAAGAGGAATTGGTCGATTTGAAAGAATGGTTGGGATGGCGATCGGAGGTGGTCAGGCAGACCGCTGCCCACCAGTAGGCCGGCATCTCCAACGAGCACAAGTAGACCCGACTGGCCAGGGAACTCGAGTCCGCTGGGAACGGCCGGCTGCCATTCGAGCTGTCTCTCTCGACCATCCTCGGTCGGCTTCTTCCGGCCTTCCGCTCCTTGAGCCGGCTCATCTGCCCACTGGTCATCCTCCGAATCCGACTCGATTGCGTACGCTGGTGCTGGGCCAGTGGAGTGCTGGAAGTCTAAGATCTGGGCGGCCTGGAAATTCGGCAGGAATAACCATCAGTCACCGATTTCTTTATGTACTTTTAGCTTGAGTTTGCATAGATTGCTTACCATCTTTATCTTGCCGGTCGTGGTTGGTCTCGGTGGTGGTGGGCCGAAAAGTTCACCCTGGTTGTCCACACCAAGTCAGGCCCAACCTGGGGGGGGTTGTTGACTGCGCACTCACAGTGGGCACAACCATGTTTTACCAAATTCTTCACAGAATGGCGTCCATGAAGCTGTCTCCAGAGACTCCAAAGGAGACAACCGCCGACCCGACTCTTGTGTGCACGTATGTGCAAGAATCAATAAAATGGAGTGATGACCATGATTTGTGCATTGATGTATCTAAACATGAAGCGATTGTCCTAGCCAGAATACCCGAGCTGAGACTTGGAATTTATGACACCCGGCTCGGCAATGGCCGGTGCCAGTCTTCAGCCATTGAAAGAAGGTATCAACAATCATATTTCCCTTGGGGAGTCCTTCCATCTTGTCTCACAGTATCCCGATATTTCAGCTTCTCAGGTCATGAGCCCACGATGTCACCAGCAGCCCTATTAAATTAGATTCCTTTAGACAGGGTATATCCTCCATTTTTTGGGGGTTTGAAGGGGGGGATGGGGGATTTTTGAAGGGGGGGATGGGGGATTTTTGAAGAAAGAAGGGACAATATTGCAGAGGGGACAAAGGTAATATCAACCTTGAAATACATGAAAAAATGGCAAAATAAGGGATGACAGCTCAAATTAGATCACAAGAAGGAACAAATGAATATTGGGGGTATCAAATCTGATGGCCAAATCCACAATTAAAACCAGTGAATTAGGTGTTTCCAGAGAATTCCACCTTTGAGAATTCTGAACCCTTTTATGTGGGGATTGATAAATCCATGCCCCTGGCCGCAGGCCCACACCAGGGGCACACCCTTTGTGCATAGATGCATGCAGGGAGAAAGCCTCCACCAATCAGCAAAACTGATCTCCCCGGCCGGAGGGATTCTCCCTGGTCAAGGAAGTTGTATAGCCTCCTTGACCAGAGGGAGTCCCTCCAGTTGAAGAGGTTATACAGCCTCTTCAACCAGGGGGAGTCCCTCTGATCAAGGAGTTTGTATAACCTCCCTGGCCAGAGGCATTCCCTCCGGTCAAGGAGGCAGCCTCCTGAAGGGCATGCAAACCGCACACCCATCTGGGGGGGTGTTGCACGCCTGTAGATGGGTGTGCAAACTGCACGCCTGTAGATGGGTTTGCAAACTGCACGCCCATCTTACAGGTGCACTGACGCCCATAGAAACACATACAGCTAAATCAGGTTCAGGCCTTTCTGGAACAGACAAATGGGTCATTATACCTAACTGTGGGCCTACATGCAGAACCTGCCATATTTTAGAAAAGTAATGTACACTGTAGGACTCCAACCCACAACATCTGAACCAATTTTTAGAGTGATTCTCCAACTGTTGAGCTGTGTCAGCTATGTGTATGAAACACTGGCTTAATGTCTATAAAAAAGCCAGGTACTATCACTGTGCTGAAAGGTTATCAGAATAATCACAAGTCTTATTCTCTCTATAGTGTCCAAACTATGCACAGAGGATAACCTAAAACTCCTTATAATTGTCTATTTGATATACAAATGAGTCAATCAGGAGAAGACTAACAGCTTACCATATAGGTTTGGCTATCTTGCTGTCTTTTTGAGAGTGTAACAATATAAATTGTTACTAAGCAGCTGGCAAGCACTTGAGCTGATTGGCTACTGTCAGAGGTGGTAGTCTTGCAGCAACTGCTTTATAAGGAATAGTCCAAGGTCTAAGATGGGGAGGTTCTAAGATAGCTTGATAAATAGTCCAGTAAATAAGGTGGGTTGGATAAAGGGATAACACTACTCTAAAAGTAGGAGGAGAATATTCAGAGTACTTACTAATGTGGTACTGGGGGAATATGCTGAGGAACCAATCCTAGGCCAGAAATGGCCTCCTTTTATATTCTAGAGCTTCCTTGAGGAAGGTTCTAGAATTTTATTCTAAATTCTGCTCTAATGTATTACAATTCAAATGTACCATGATGTAATGGGAATTGTATTGAATTGAGCACAGTATTTTCTATGTCCCCATGACCTCATGACATGTGTGTATAACCAATCACATCATGAGCCAATTCATTTAATAGAACAATACTGGGAAATTACCACGCACTTAGGTAATTTCTTTCTTATAAGCATAATTTTATTATTCTTATATTTATGCAAATAAGTTCATTGTCTCTCAGCTTTTATGACAATAATTTCTTAATCAATAATTTATACTTTTATTCCCTTTTTCTTCAAGTATCTTTTTCATATGATAAAGTAGTAGAAGGAGTAGGAATTTAATGGTGGTTTAAGTGAGCTACCCCACTTAATTTTACATTTTGAGTTGATTGATATAATAATATTTTATGATATGTTATTATTTACAGTAGTAATACTTTATTTTTGTGGTATTTTGTAGTTTAGTCAGCGCTTAGGATACTCTTTAGTATCTCTAGGGCTGACAAGCTGAGTGAACTGTTGAGAAATCAATGTGTGTGGCAATATTATTACTTGTTTGGGTGATGCACCTCAGTATTGGTACAGTGCCTAGACAAAAAGTTTTGTCGCGGGTTTTCTTTTTTTTTTTTTTTGTGTGTGAAATGTCAGTGAAACCTACTGACTGGTCTACAATCCATCCCGTGTCAGATTTCTTCCTTCAAACTTACAACCAACTTCGTCGGCAATCAATCAACGGAATAGGTCAGTTTTTCTTATTCCTTTTTATCTTGAATGTTACTGATTACTTTGTTTTTTTTGTTTTTTAGATGACTAGGCATCATCACTCAACCAAACGAAAAGCCAAAATTGTTGGCATGGCGGCTGCAGGGATGACAAAGACGTTGATTGCACATAGGCTTAACATGCCACGATTGACCGTTTCATTGATTGTAGCCCAAGTGGCAAACCGATGCACCTTTGCCACCGCAGCACGATCTGGGAGGCCTCGCAAAACCAACAAGAGGGATCTGCGTCACCTCAAGTCAATACTTCAGGCAAATCCTTGAACAAAGATTGCTGAAGCTAGGGATCAGCTCCCCACAACCGTTTCAACTCGCACTACTTGTCGCTGAGCTCATGACCTCAGATTCAATAACCGGGTCCCAGTCAAGAAGCCCTTTCTGAACGATTGACACCGGGAACAACGACTTAAATTTGTGAACGCCCATGCAACATGGACCACCAAAGACTGGAAAAACATTCTTTGGACAGACAAGTCCTCGTTTGAAATCGGGAAGATCAGCCGGCAATTGAAAGTCTGGCGTGGAGCCAAGACTAAATACAGCGCTGCGAATCTTTCTCCGACCTTCAAAAGCGGCCAATCTTCAACAATGGTCTGGGGTTCCTTTTACAGCAATGTAAAAGACCCTATCATCATTGTTCCACCGGGTCAAAGAAAAGCAAGTGACTTCATTGAAAACGTTTACAAAGTCGCTCTACTCCCATTTCTCAACGAAGCCAATCCCCTCCATCAATTGTCATTGATGGAGGACAATGCCCCAATCCACACGGAAAAAGCAAGCCGCTCTTATCTGGCTGAAAACTTGATCAACACAATTGTTTGGCCAGATCAATCACCCAATCTGAACCCAATCAAAAACGTTTGGTTCCTCCTCAAGAGCAATGTCCAGGAAATCTATCAGCCCCGGACGATTCCTGAATTGCACGAGGCCCTCAAGCAAGCCTGGGACAATTTTCCAGCCTTGATGTTGGATCATCTTGTTGAATCAATGACCCACCAAGTTTCATCTGTAATTGACGCCAAAGGAGGGCCAACCAGATGGTAATTTTTTCATTTCAAAAAATAAAAATAAAATAAAAAACACATAAAAAAATAAAAAAAAAGATAATAAAAAAAAAATCAATTTTTTCTTTTATAATTACTCTTCCCCACTCTCAACACTCCCCGTAGCGCTTTCTTTTTTCTCTCAAAAAAATTCTTAAAAAATGTAAAAAAAATAGCCAAGAATTTCTAAATGTTTGTATTTATTTTATGTTGTTTTGTAGTTTTAAATGTTTCAAATTCATATTTATCAGTCCCTGAGGAACCAGTCAGAAAAATGTCTCATATCAATTTCTTTTTCCCTTTTTTTTTAAAAAAAAAACCTGTGACAAAAACTTTTGTCTAGGCACTGTACATTACCACTCCTATCTCATTCATATGTGGGAGTGGTTGGCTAGAATGTAGATTAAAATAGAATCCCATTTACAAATTATATGTTTGAATCCAACATCCCTGGAACAGACATAATTAAACCCAATCAATTTATTTGCAGCTGTTCCTGAATGTTCTGGTTCTTAGGAATTATGGGCTCCAAGATACCTCCCATATTCAGTTTCTACAATAGCTCACCTGACCAAAGCACATGGGTTAGGAACTGATTTCAGAAACTTCAAATCAGAAACACAATTTTCTTTCCCATCAGAAACACACATTTCTTTCCCATCAGCAACACACATTTCTTTCATTTTTCCTCCTTTGATTATCCTTAACTGCAAAAAAAATGGCTCAACTGCCTGCAGTTGACATGCAAAAGTACAAAGGCACATTTTTAATTTTTCATGTCAACTGCAGGAAGTTGAGCCAGTTTCTTTTTGCTGTGCTTGAAACATGCATTCAGTTCTAGTCTGTGTGGTATAAATATCCCAGAAGGGGGACATCAAAGCGTGTTGAAGCCTCTGAAGCTATGGCAATGTGCCCAAGGTAAAGATTGAAATGGTAATGCACATAGTTGTACCATTGCTTTTTCTCCTTTGTCTTCCTTACTGTGAGCCTGGGACTCTTGAGTGACAACAGGACACAAGGGAAAGGGGGAATAAGTAATATAATTACTTAGTAGAAAAAATGTAGAAATAGTATAATGATAATAAAAAAAGATCTTAAATGATCTGGGAGCTTCCAAATGAGTGGTCAGCCTCTTCTTCCACAACTGAAACTGGGTGAAGGGACCTGTTCAAAGGAAACTGAAGCCAGCCAATCTTTTTTTGGTCAAAGAAAACTGACTCAAGGATTCTTAGATGGAAACCTGGTTGATTTTCCCTGATAAAATCAACAAAAATACAAGGGGAAAGGATCTTGGAATGATCAAGCAACTTATTGCTGGGCTATGCCTTATCTAGCAGGATTCAATCTTATTGGTTCTATGCCACTGCTGGGGAATTGAAGGTGTAGTAGAAAGAAGGGAAAAGGGGAGGATAAAACATAACAGACAGACTAGAGATAAAGGACTTGGGAGGAGTTGATGAAGTTGCAGAAGAAGGGACTCACTGGTTGATTAAATGACAGCTGGAGTGGGAATTAATCAGAGAAGTGAGGAGCCTTACTTAGTATTCCAAAATCTTGTTGAGGAAGCTGCTGGGTTCAACTGGTTGGAGTCCTTTTACTGAAGTGTGTGGTTGTTGTGTAGTATTCTGGAGTCTGTGTATCTTCTGGGGTGTAGAGGATACTCAGACTCGAAAATTTTCATAGTTTGATGACATAAGCAGTGCAGGCTTGTGGTCAGCTTGCATCTGAAACACGGCGTAACAATATATAGAATAAATTCACCAGTAATTCATTACTATGTGAAGGAGTAAGATATAGAGAAAGTGCTCAGTTGTAACTGGGGCTAAAATATGATGAAGAAACAGAATCTGAAGTCAAAACAAGTGTAAGTTCAAAACTGTAAAAGATATGATTAAGTTTTGGTCTGAAAATGTGTGTAAGGAAGACTTGTAGGCTAATGGTATTAGCTCTAAGGCTGACACTTACACTTCTGTGTTTTCATTTATGCGGAACTACATATGTGTTGGATAATTACCTCTGATCTGTAAGTATGTCGAAGTATGCATAAATGTCAAGTTGACTTGTATTCAATATGAAGATTGAAAGTCAAGTCTACGGCCTTGATTCCTGCATGTGAGCTTCAGATTCGAGAAGAACCATGATTTCAAACCACCTTCAAGCTCACCAACCCTTAATTCACTGCCCATCTCAATCCTTTCTGCAAGATTCCAATTCCAAATTCATAACTCATCTAGACCAAGGAGATTTAGGAGGAGCTCAAATATAACTCAAGTGGAGGTAAATCTGATCTCAATTTTATCTTATTTTCTATTCTTATTTCATGACTGGTTATCAATTATTGATCTTGATTTATTCTTTCAGGCTTGTTTGTTATTTGTCATTCCTATAAACGATTTCCATGTTTCGTTTTGAGTTATAGTTAGAATTAGATCAACTGAAGGTATATTTGATTTCACTTGTTTCAGCATTATAGCTCTGACTCATGTTGATCTAAATTCCCTTTTATCTTGTTCTAAGTTATCTACTACTATTAGCATTTGGTTTTAGCTGCAATAAAGTGTTGATCTCTAAAACTCACAATATGATCTACCAGCCAAGCCCAGATTGCTGTCATCAGCCGCCTCATTTGGATCCATAGCTCACCGCGTATCTTGGGCATTTCAAAAGACTGAAGTCTTGTTTATGGCAGATCAACTCTTGCTGTAAGCAAAGGCTGAACCTGCGGGTTGGGATTGGCGCTAGCATATCACTAGGAAATTTCACAGAAACCAAAAAACATTCATTGCAGCAAAGGAATTGAGAGGAAAAATTGGTGATCAAACAAGACAAGACACGATAGTGGAAACTGATCTAATTACATGAAATAAAATAGAAAACCCAGAATCAGAAAGGAAAACAGATACAGAACTTTTCATACTTTTGAGATGGTACAGATTGGTTAATTTGAGGCATCTGAGCGAAGACTGAGAGAAGCGGATTGTGAGCTGCGACGAGACAAGGTAAGAGAACGAAGACGAGGATGAAATAAAGACTTAGGATAAGGTGCCTTAGGAAGTTTAGCTCGGGCGATCATCTTCTTGAATACTCGATTCAGCCTAGAGAGTGTTTCCACCTCTCCATCAATCTCAAGATCCTCCTCGTCGTCTTCAAAGACCGACGGAAGAACATTGGATTGGCAAGGTGGGCACATGGGGGATTCCCTCTTCGGCATCAAGTATAAGGAGAAGTCGTTGAGTGGGTAAGTGGTTCCCAGAGACATCTTGTAGTAATTCGACAATAAGCTGGAAGAATCGGTTTGGGAGCTGGAGTACAGAATGGCTGGGAGTGAAGGTTGTGACAAAGGTTAGCAAGAGAGGTGGGTTAGGGGGAATGGTTAGTGGTATTTGAGTTTGTTTTTGTAGATTGGGGAAGGGCAGCTGGATTTGGATGGGAAAGTGGGATGAAGGGATGATGATTTGGGCAACTGGGTCTTGTTATATATGGCGGGCGACGGCTCGGCTGCCTAGAAAGCCACTGGATTCTAATTCGGCCCGGTCTGTGCGATCAGCAGCGGGTAACGGGAATATACCAGTTGGGTTCAGAATAGAAGTGCACCGGCGTCGGCCGAGGGAGTCCGAGCGCGGCACCGGCAGGCTATATAGCAAATGGCATGGACTAAGCTGGGCCAAAAGATAAGCCAAATCCCTGCCAAGAGGACCGAGTCGCATTATGCAACAACTGCCGGCGAGCCTCCTGCCGGGGGGCTCTCCAATTTTCCTGGAGCGTATCGTAGCACCCAATGGTCAAACCTTATTGTTGTAATTCTGGAAAGCCTTTCTTTGGGGGGCAGGAGGCTCGCCAGCCGTCTAATTGCTGCGAAGTCTGATTCGGGTAGTTAGTGGGAGGCATTCAGCGTGTCCTCTGGCCCAGCATAGTCCGTGTCATCATTTACTTCCAAGCTGGCGAGCCCGTGCACCCCCAAAGAACACCCGGGAATTAAACAACAAAGGTTTGAACATTGGGTGCTAGATCGGCGTTCTCCTGATACGTCCGGTAACAGACCTACGACGATCGGGAATTGGAGAGCCTCCCGGCAGGAGGCTCGCCGGCAGTTGTGGCATTGCGACTTGGTCCTCTTGGCAGGGATTTGGCTTATCTTTTGGCCCAGCCTAGTCCATGCCATTTGCTATATAGCCGGCCGGTTCCGCGCTCGGACTGACTCGGCCGACGCCGGTGCACTTCTATTCTGAACCCAACTGGTATATTCCCGTTACCCGCTGCTGATCGCACAGGCCGGGCCGAATTAGAATCCAGTGGCTTTCTAGACAGCCGAGCCGTCGCCCGCCATGTGTTATAAAATAAGACCCGGTTGCCCAAATCATCTTTCCTTCATCCCACTTTCCCATCCAAATCCAGCTGCCCTTCCCCAATCTACAAAAATAAACTCAATTACCACTAACCATTCCCCCTAACCCACCTCTCTTGCTAAACTTTGTCACAACCTTCACTCCCAGCCATTCTGTACTCCAGCTCCCAAACCGATCCTTCCAGCTTATTGTCGACTTACTACAAGATGTCTCGAGGAACCACTTACCCACTCAACGACTTCTCCTTATACTTGATGCCGAAGAGGGAATCCCCCATGTGCCCACCTTGCCAATCCGATGTTCTTCCGTCGGTCTTTGAAGACGACGAGGAGGATCTTGAGATTGATGGAGAGGTGGAAACACTCCCTAGGCTGAATCGAGTATTCAAGAAGATGATCGCCCGGGCTAAACATCCTAAAGCACATTATCCTAAGTCTTTATTTCATCCTCGTCTTCGTTCTCTTACCTTGTCTCGTCGCAGCTCACAATCCGCTTCTCTCAGTCTTCGCTCAGATGCCTCAAATTAACCAATCTGTACCATCTCAATAGTATGAAAAGTTCTGTATCTGTTTTCCTTTCTGATTCTGGGTTTTTCTATTTTATTTCGTATAACTAGATCAGTTTCCACTATCGTGTCTTGTCTTGTTTGATCACCAATTTTTCCTCTCAAGTCCTTTGCTGCAATGAATGTTTTTGGTTTCTGTGAAATTTCCTAGTGATATGCTAGCGCCAATCCCAGCCCGCAGGTTCAGCCTTTGCTTACAGCAACAGTTGATCTGCAATAAAAAACAAGCCAGTCTTGTGAAATGTCAAAGATACGCGGTGAGCTAAGAATCCAAACTATGGGGCTGATGAGTGCGAACTTGTCCTGAAAGGCTATAGTCAGTTCCACAAAAATGAAAACAAAGAAGCGCAAGGAAGCCAAAAGAGAAAAAGGAATGGTAAACAAGCGTTTATTGAAATACTAACAAGGTTTGCTTACCTTTCTGCGAAACAGATGATCATCACAGTTGAAATCTAGCAGTTAGCAGAAGTCTATGTACATAATACAATCATGTCTCTTGCCACGGTTGTATTCCATCCTCATTCTGTTTCACTATCAATTATTAATGCATTGAACTCACCCTCGGCTCTCATCTGTCATCCTCAAGTATGCATCACTTATATTTCTCTCACCTTTCACTTCACTATATCTTTGTCACTCTATCGGTTTCATTCTAACTCCTGTTTCACTCTATCTAACTTAAACTCTCTTAGGGGTGTCTTACTCGTCTTACAAAGACTCGTCAGTCGCTCTCTTCTAACAAAATTTTGTTGTTGACAAAGCCACTTGTCTCCTAGGTTATGAGCCCGCGCTTTTGATCAAGATTAATATATCTAAATTGATCGAGCGGAAATGTCTGAGAAAAATCCATTCCTATTCTATCCGGCAATAATTTCACAGCCTGGAAGATCAAGATCAGGGTCTACTCCATGCAGCATGGTCTCTTGAAGTACCTCACTCCCATCACAGCCCCATCCTTCTTAGCTGCTCCCACCGACAAGCTGAAAGAACTCGCTTGCTTACTCCACCAATCAATAGGCATAGTCGATTTTTAGCGCTTTGTCAACGACGATAACATTCACGAGTCGACTGCCATCTGGAAGGCAATGATTGCCTATTAACAGTTTTCCTTGGCTCAGAATCAAATGATAGTCTACCGCGACCTCACTTCTTTCACGTATTGCGATTGTCAAATAAGCCTGACCGCTGTCAATGTGCAAAATTACAGGTGATGGTATGCATAATGAATGAACGCTAGAAGTCCCGCTCCGCCAAGAAATGAAGTTCAGCAACTCAACAAGATTTTCATCCGGCAACCACATACATACTTGACTCACCGAAGAAAATCATCCCTTATTCAATCGTGAAGAACCCCACCAGCTTCTTTTCTCTCCGCTCTTATAATTGAAAAATCCAACTTTGAAAATTCAGGAGTAGTGCAATTTAATCCAAATGGAGGTATTGTGTTTTTACAAATGTTTGAACTTTTTGAAGATTTTTGGATGGCAAGTTTATGGGGTTAAGGCCACAGCCCCAGTTTAATCTTTAGGTTATTGCCACACACAGCGCTAGGATTCAGCCATGGTTATCATTATTGACCATATCATGGGATTTGAAAAACATAAAAGATTGTTTTTTTTGACAAGTTTTTAATAAATCTTGATGCAAATCAGTCCAAGCGTTTGTAAAAACACAATACTTGGAACTGTTTCATTTTTCATTCTTTGTTCTCATTTAATTTTTTCCCGAGTTAGAAAATTGATCTTTCTTTTCCTTAAAAAATTCAGGCTTGTTATTATTTCATTTATTCATATCCTTCTTCACAAGTGCTTTTTTTACAATTGAGTTGTACTAGGATCTAAAAGGCAACAGGTATAATAATTCTCTCTCTTTTACTATTATTATATTACTTTGGTCTTTGTTATCTTGTTCATTATTAAAATCTTGTTTTCACCTTGTTCAGAAGTCTATTGCTACTTTTGGGATTTTAGTTACTGCTGCAATAAAGTGCCTGATATCAAAATCTCACAGCAAAATTCCTTGACAATGCCAACTTCAAAAAAGCCATGGTGCAAGTAAAAATCCAGCAAAAGCTACCAGCTAAGCTTTCTGGAACCATTGATGTTCTACAAAATCAAAAAAGAACCTCTCCCCATAGCTATAGTAAAGGCCGCACTGGACAACAAGCAAAAAAATTCAGGATCTGTGCAGGGAATTATCAAGCAGGAGTTGGTGTACAAGGCTTTTGCAAAACTGCCAACTTGTCAAAACAGATGGCACAATCCTGAGACAAATAACTCAGCAGAGGAATGTTGCATGGCTAAGCTCAATGGCAAAAAACTGGTGCCCTCAGCAAAAAAAGCAGTTGACAATGTCAGACTACAGTTCAATTAGACTTGCAGCAAGAACCTCCAATGCAGCTGCCAAGATTAGACCCAGCTGCATGGAAATTTAAGTTCTCCTGCAGCTCAGACCAAACCCTAACCCAGAAAGTCTCAGATGAAACTGATATAATGTATTGGTTGTCACATGCCAATCTGGGCAGACCAGAACCAACCAAAACAAGCAAACTTTCCAAATGGCTTGGCCCAAGATCCTCAAGCACACTCTTGGAAAGAATCTTGACTAGCATAACAAACAGTAAGCTAGACGAGTTCCAAGGTGGAGCAGCCAGAACACAAAGAAATAACATGATATTATCTCATGCAGAAACGGAAGTCATCAATCTGTACAGGACCAAAAAGTTTAGATTGATATGTTAGCCAGATACACTGTTTTAAGTCTAGCTTGATCTCTAGACAACCAGAACCATAGGAACAATTACGCTAATTAGTTCCATTGTAACCCGAAGGCCAAGAAAACAGATTCCTATTTCTCTTTCACTTTCCTCTTATTCTTACAATCAAAACCACTCTGATCAAGATAATCTCAACCATACCAAAGAATGAGGAGCAGTCAAGTAAAAGCTATAGTCTAAGATTCTCCTCTCAAACTGCTTCTAGTTAATATGTTAGTTTAGGTGAAATAAATCTGAGCTTTTAGAGTATTTTCTTACTCAAAGATGAAGACTGAAGTTTTTCTTTACCTGTTCCAATATTATACATTATTGTTCTTGGATCCTGTAAATAATTTGATATGATTCAATCAGGACTTGTTGAAGTGTCAAACTAGGCACTGCTTGATACACATTGCTAACACATCCATGTGAGACTTCATACCAGCATTGGAGGCAATAGATCATCATCACCATCACACAAGCATACACATCACAATGTATTCCAAATTAGGCAATGCATACTTAGCTCCATGTTTACAGCATCACTCATCAATGCTGTCAGCTTGCTACTAGTTCAGAGACAAGCTGACTAGAACAAAATAATAACAATAAATTAAATAATAAAAATACAAAGAAGGGGACGTCATTAAACAAGTAATAATGTAACATGAATTGTAATACACTTAAGAAAAATATAAAATCTTAGAATATAAACATTATTACATAGTAATAATGTAATAAACAAATATAATAAACAAATTAATAGTAAAATAAGTAATACCTAATCAACCTATGAGATAAATGAGAATATTGTTACATATTCTGATAGACCTCGTGAAATAACCTAGGGTACCTCAGCCAAAACATCCTAGAAAAATTACTCCTTCTAATAATAAAATTAACTAAAAGAATACTCCTACCAAGCGCCAGAAATACTCACTAAGTATAAACATATACATTATGAGAGTATTCTAGTATGTAGAATTCCTTAAAATACGGGATAATAACTCAAATAAACTATGTAATTATCCTTTAAACACATAAATAAAATATCAAATTATAACATTTGACATAATAACATGCTGTTTTATAAGCTTTGTAATATTATTCAATTCTACAAATACATGCTGTATAAGTGGAATAATATCATAATAAATGAAAGACACAAACCAGGGGAGATGGCAAACATTAGATAACTTCAAATCAGTCTAATGGAACTTGTACAATTAAAACAAATGACAAAGCTCCTTTAAATCACGGGACAAGAATACAATGCTGACACTTTTCCCAGGATGTTTGATTGTCAAATAATTGAATGGAGAGCTGGAAAAGCGCCCATCATTCAAGTATGACAAGCATTCTCATGGTACAGAACTGTAAATATGACATAACCAAATCAAACAGAAATAAGCTTTTGTACCATAATTTGATTATTTCCTTGAAATATTTATTGATAAAATGATTAATACATGTTGTACATAGAACTAACGGCTCTTGAAGCTCCCTC
The DNA here is from genome assembly GCA_007896445.1 of Puccinia hordei. Lineage (NCBI taxonomy): Eukaryota > Fungi > Basidiomycota > Pucciniomycetes > Pucciniales > Pucciniaceae > Puccinia > Puccinia hordei. The sequence continues at coordinate 239,491 of RDRW01000429.1, read as the reverse complement.
AGATGATGTCTAAAGGTGAATGACAGGCTGTATCAATTATTGACATCCTGTACATGTAATAATTTGATAAATTACATCATTTATTTCCACTAAGGATAACTCCTTCCTTTTAGTGTTCCCATAGCCAAAAGCACACTTGATGTTTTGCCATCAGGGCTCTGGAAAGGCACTTAAGAGGCCCATTCTTCCCCCTGTATTTTGATTCCCCACCTTTATCATATTTACAACCAGCATTCCAACAGTCCAGCATACTAGTGTCCTGACCAGTAAATCAGTCCTCAAGACTTGAAGCCTCTTTCTATCAACTCCAACTCTGTCCAGCTGTCCACCAAACCTTTCCAACCGCTTCAATCTGTCCATTTATCCTCTGAAACATCCCCACTCCTCCCCTTAAAGCCTACAGTAAGTCTTTTTCTTTCAGGAGTTGTGGCCCTTTTCAGCCACTATTACCACTGGAATCTAAACAACCCCTGCTTGCAGGCCCCAGTTTAGTAAGGTCTTAAATTACCTTTGGAGGGAACTAAACCACCACTTCTTGCAGTCCCCTCCTAAAAAAAGCTAATATCCTTCATATTAATAAGAAAGGTATTAAAATCAACCAAAAACCTTTATTCCATATTTTTTTTATCTTGCACCTTGTGTAGCTAGAAGGATACCAGTCCTTGGCATCACAGAGTGTGACAAATGCTGAGGTTGTGGGTTCACAGTACACAACCTTTCTTTCCACTTGTTCAACAGGACTTCTAGTTCATTTCTGTTTCTTTACTGGTCTGGAAGGCTTTCATAAGAAATAACTTAAAAACTGTGATAACTTTGGTTTGCCTCACTTTCAGATTCCCAAAGGTTTGAGTTATGCTCCACGCGATGTCACACATTGATTAGCTCTAGGTTTCTGGGTCTGATCTGGAGAAGAAAAATAACTTACTTATTGTGTTGTTGTTTGAAATCCTGTCTAGGATGCTCTTGACAGTTCTTGGCACCTGTTTGGCAGAAAGACAAGATCCTTTAGCTTTTCTGCCTGGGTCTGGAGAAAAATGAGAACAAATGTTCATCAGCTCTGTTTTTGGGCTTAGACTGTGGAATGGTTCCTGACCTCTTTCTGCAGCTAGTTTTTGCCTCCTATTCTCACTTCCTGGATGAAATGCAGTCTGAGTTTCATGTGTTTTGTTCAAAAGCTATTTTGTGAAATTTTGCTTTTTGCTAGTTCAATTGCACCACAGTTTTCCACAAATATTTGAATGTTTTCTAATTCCTCCTTAGGCTCCAGTTTATTTATTAGTTTGGAAAACCAGGCTAACTCACAACAAATTTCAACTGTCTGTACTCTATTCCACTAATTGTGGTGTGTACAGAGAGGAACAAAAGAAGATTTTACACTTTAAAAGTGTAAATAAAATATTATAAGCTTATAAGATATTCACTATAGTGTAAAGACACTTAAGTACCAAATAAACAAGTTCTAATGCCTGCTACCAGACTTCTGTTGGAAGGAAAGTTCCACCAAAGGGTTAACCAGATTATGACATGGGTCTTACAATGAAATTAAGTAATATTAATTTATTGGGGGGAGTTTTGAGGAATTTTAACTATATAACATAGTTATAAGGAAAAAAGCCAGTCCTCCTTACTTACAGGAGAAGGTGAGTGCCTTGGTAGCTTATAATGAGTTATCTAAGTAGGGGTTAAAATTGATGGGTGAGGTTATCTCCAATTTAGTGAAGAAAACCTCTCCTTAAATAGTAAAAAATGATCTTACTTTTAAATTATTTCAACAGAAGTGATCAGGGCAAGATCACCAGTTGGGAATGATCACCCTGTTTGTGATCAGGTGTGAAAACAGGGTGTCATTGAAATGATACCATACATATTTCACATGTATTAAAATAATGTGATACATATTTAAGCTTTTAAATTATGTATTTCACTAAGACATACTTCTGAATAAATTCTCTGAGGGTTTGTGCTTGAACTAGCGCTTTCCCTGAAGGATAATTGAACTGAAATCACATGTATTAATTATATAATACATACTACATAAAGTATTTACTTAATGATAAGCTGAACAGGACTGGGAGCAGCAGACACAAGGCAGGGGTGAGTGAAGATGTTGTGGAAGTATAATATCATTGCACAATGAGAAAAGAAAAAAAGATAAAGAGAGGGAAAAATATAGAAAGAAAAGAAAGGCACATACCTGGGAGCAGCAGACATGAGGCAGGGGTGAGTGAAGATATTGTGGAAGGATGAGGAGAGGAGTCCTTCCATGTCTGCTGTCTCAGATCACTATGTAGATATGTGAAATCTATGTAACATGTGTAGATAGTGTGAAACTGATGAAAGAGAAGAAAAATAAAGAAAATGAAATGTATGTAGCACAAGATGACTGATAGATAACATAAGTTGACTAACTTAACACTTAAATATAGTAGTAATCATATAATATAGATTACTATGGGTTATGCTGTGATTTTCCAGGATTTTCATGGAAAAAACTATACCAATAAATGGTTCTTTATCCATTTATTGCGTGGCTGAAAATTGATTTGCAACAGATTTTCTTTGATTAATTTTCCTTAATTGTTTGATAAAAAATAGATACAATTCATATAAATTTTATTACTATTTTCTAAATGTGGTCATGAGTGTGGCTTGAACACAGAACCTTCTGTACAAGTCAGATATTCATAAGCCAGTTCTTAAATGTTAGTCTATTATACAATTTTTTGAAACAGTTAAGTCTAATTTCTGCTTTAATCAGAATGTTTGAGTAAAATAAATAAAATAAAATAAATAATAAAGAATTATTGTTTATTCAGCTTGGGGTTTCAAGTGTTGCATGTTACATGTAATATCTTGGTGGCTGACAACAAAGGTCCAAAATTGGGGGGATAATAAACACATGCCAAGGGTGTATGCCAAAACATAATGGTGTGCAGTGCCCACATGCCAAACCAAAATGGTTTGTGGGCTCCACACGCCAATTGAGGTTGGCATGCAGGGCCCACACCCCATTTTAGTTTTGCATGCAGGGCCCACACTGCAGGTTAGTTTGGCGTGTAGGCCAATGCCACCCCCCCCCCCCATGCAATGACATTATCCAATCCCAACTGGGATTTGACCTCATGGCCATGGGAAACCCGGCCATCAGGTCAAATACAACCTCAAAGGTGAACCTGGCCACCTTCAACATTGTATACAGCCTCATGGCCGGGTTTATCCCAGCCGTGCGGTTGTATTGACCTCATAGCCGGGGGAGACCTGCCATGAGGCTGTATACAGCCTTCATGGTGGACCTGGCCACCTTTGAGGTTGTAGAAAACCTCATGCCCAGGAGAAAACCAGAAATGAGGTCAATAAAACCTCATGTCTGGGAGAAACCCAGGCATGAGGTTGTATTTGACCTCATGGCCCGGAGAAACCCAGCCGTGAGGTCAAATTGTACCTCAATGGCCGGGATTTTCCCAGCTGCTGAGGTGGGATGACATCACCAAATACAAGTTGGGATGTGGTGATGTCATCACTGGGAGGGGGGGGGATTTGCCCACATGCCAAAATAAATGGTGTGTGGGCCCTGCATGCCAAACTCAATTGGTGTGTGGAGCCCGCACACCATTTTGGTTTGGTGTGCATGGGGTAATTGGTAAGGGATTTGAGCTGATGATTTGATTTCCTAAACTGAAACCAACACACTACACAACTTAAGGTTAGACAAAAACAAAAATGAAACAGCAGAAGAAAGATAGAATATAGGAAGAATACCAACATTGGAGAGCAAGAGACTTGATGAATAAAGGCTAGATGAGGAAAGAAAAGAGAGTATAAGAGAATGAACAGACATGTCAGCCTCTGTGATGCCAAGGAGTAATCCTTCTAGCTACACAAGGTGCAAAATAAAAGATAAAGAGCAATATAAAGCTCCGGGAGGATTTATAAGAGGTAATACCAATAAAGATATGAGGTATGAGTGGTAAAAGATTATTAATTATATTAAATAAATTTAATATAATTAAAAATATGAGGGGCCTGATAAATCAGGGGTGGTTTAATCCCTCAAAGGTATCTTGCAAGCAGAGGATGTAAGTACCTGAACACACTGGGGCCTGTAAACAGGGGTGGTTTAAATCCCAGATAAAAGATGGGGGGAGAATCTCAAGAGAAAGGTTTATCTACTTACTAGTAATAAATTACCTTACAGACTTGAGGTTCTTCCAGGGGGAAATTGGGCAGTTGGAAGCGCTTGGACAGGGTGTTGGAAGAGCTGGGTGGACACTGGGCAATTTCAAAGGAGTAAGAAGGGGCTAAAGAACAGATACTAGGACCTTAACAGACAGAATAACAATTGTAAAAGCTATGTAAGTGGGTACAGGTGGTAGTATATATATTAAAGCATGATGAGGCAAAATACAGGGGGAACAAGGGCTCCTTAAATGCCTTTCTGGAGCCCTGATGGCGAAACCCAGGATGTATTTTTGGCTATGGGAAAATTTAAAAGGAAGGGGTTAAGATTTAATACAAATGTATGTAGTTGTTTAATCAAATTTCCATATGTACAGGCTGTCTACTATGGGTACAGCCTGTCTAAGCTCTTTTGCTGGCATCTTGAGGCGCTTCTGAACCTCTGACAAGGTTTTTTAGATGTGTTGATCAAAGGTTTTAATTACATGTCAAAATGTATTGATTAAATATCACATGTACCTGTTGATCACATTTGTCAGAGTTTAATTGTTTTGTATTGTGTACAATGTGAAATACATGTATTTGTTTGTTCTGTGGGCGCTTCAAGAGCTTCTTGTTTGATCCCTGTCATGCAGGCTCTTTGGGAATGCATGACTGCAGAGATCTGTCAATCAATGATTTTCCACTAAGGATGTAGTACATTTATTTTGAACAGTTGTTCAATTGTTATTTTCAGAAGGTTCTCATGTTATTTCCTTCCTCTGGTTCGTGGTCGTTGTCCCTCTGAATCATCCTTAGTGTACTTAGTATTTAATTAAATAAAATAAATAAATAGATAGATGTATAGTATATTACTAGTATTGTATACTTATATTATTAATGTCATATGTATTTATTTTATTATGTTCTTATTTAAATACATTGTTATTCGTGGTTTTGTACATGTATTCATGGTTTTTATTCTGTATTTCTAATGTATAATAATTAATTCAGCGCTTTAGTGGTAATATTCTTTCAAGTTGTTTTACTACTAGAAGTTTTAAGTTATCTGGGGTACTTCGGCTGAAGTACCCTAGGTTATTTTACACGCTCTTTAAGATTATGAAATAATATTTCCACTTATGTTATTATTTATTAGCATATTCATTTGTTTTATACTTAATATTGTATTTGTTTATTTATTATTACTTTACTATGTAATAATGTATTTATTATTTACATATTACTTTTTTATGTTGTTTTATATTATTATTATTCATTTATTACTCTTTGTTAAATGATTAATACTATATTTTTTATTTTATGTTTATTTTGTTCTAGTCAGGTTGTCTCTGAACTAGTAGCAAGCTGACAAGACAGGACTGAAAAAAAGAGTTAGTTTATTTGAAGAGGAGCTGAATGATAGTACGCAGGTTGAATCTCACCAGAAAGACAGGAGTAAGCTTGAGTTATGAGGAATTTGAGATGGAGATGTGGACAGGAGGATGTGAAAAAAGAGTTGAATTGAGGAGAGTGGTAAGTAAGGAAGAATGATCTGGAGTGGAGATATTGAGGTTGTTTGATGGTGAATTTGATGATGGTGTTGAAGTAATATTGAGTGGGGATTTGAAGTTGGAGTTGTTGAGTGTCAGAATTAGAGTCAGTGCAATTGACCTAAAGTCTGCCTTTATTACTCATTATCTTAATCCTAGTCCCAAATGCATTATTTCTGTTTAAACTGAGGTTTAAGACTTGTTTTGACTACAAATTCTGTTTCTTCATTAAAATTTGACCATAGTGTTCACTGAACACTTTGGAATTGCTCAACACCTTTATGGAGTCATTAAATAAACAACCCTACACTCCAGCTGGCTGGTCAAGTGAAACAAGGCCAGACAACCACATCTACCTGTTAGATTACTTAAGCAAACCTTGAAAATTGTGTAGTTGGTGTATCCCACGTTGCAGGCAGGATGCACAACCCCAAGACACCCAGAACCACCAACTCAGATAACCAAGGATTCAGAAAGTTACAGCTCACCACTCTAACCAACGAAAGGCCTCTTTCACCCAGTACTTCAAGTATTGTCAGTCAGTCCCCTTTTTGAACCTTGCTTATCTGACAGGAGTGCTTCTCTGTCTTCCCCTTTTCTTCCCCTTCTTCCCCTTTTCCTCTGTCATCAAACAACTAATCTAAATCAACCACCAACCATCAAATCAATCAAAGTCTCAGCATCTTCAGCTCCAGGTTACCCTCTTTCAACCTTGACTACAAGTCTAAAAATCAGGGCTGATTAGTCTGACTAATTCAGTGTTCCCTCCACTTTTTCCTTAGTGTGGGAGGAGGCTGTTGCTCTCTTAAAAGCCTCTAGCACAGCTTAGCCAACTTTTCCAGGTTGAGCTCATTAATCATTATCAGAGCACTCAAACAAATCATTCTAAAATAATAAAAAGATCACCATCTCTTCCCTTTCCCCCTTCCTTCTTTTCTTCTACTAGTTGGATCCCTTATCTTTGACATACAACCAGTAGTGCCCCCCAAAATCTTATGTCCTGTTGTCACTTCAGAGACCCAGGCTCACATTGAGAGTTAGATTGAAGGAATTGGATAGAAAGGTAAAGAAGATTGGAAGTGGATAAGAAGAACAAGAAATAGAAGACTGGATGCCACAAGGGATGTAACGGAAGGAGATGGTGAGGTGAGTGCATTAATTTTACACTCCCCGGGGCTGGGGAGATTCAACCTGTTTGACAGGACAACTGGGATCAACAGTATTTATTAGGGCTTGAATGGAAGACTTGGTGGCTAGTTTTCTAAACACATTGGCCAACATATCAAAGTTTCTGATCAGAATTGTTTTTATTTCATTGAGTTTGGCTTCCTTTTGCATTCCTCCAAGTCCTTGGGTTTCATCTGAAATGTTTTAATCTGTTTTCAAGGCCTTTGTTGTCTATATAGTGCAAGTTGGAGAATTTATCATGGAGATTGGTGTCAGTCATTAAGAGAAGTTAATTCAGGTTGTTGTTGTTGATGTAGTGGTTAGCTTCTTCAAATTGAATGTTCCAGATATTTCTGAGGAGAGCCTTTAACCGGGTGCCCTCATTACATTATTCCATGAGAGGATTGAGCTCTGCCTCAGTAGACAAGTATGTGACATTGTGTTGTTGGTAACTGTTCTATCAGACAAGTGAGCCAAAAAAGTAACAGAGGTATCCTGACTGAGAGGTTCTATTCTTGGGATTTTCTCCCCAAGAGGTGTTGCTGTATATGTTGATGAGATCTTGAGGTTGGCGGATTTCAAGAGCTAGCTTGAGGTCTTGAGTGCAGCACAAGTGTTGCCAGACTTTTCTGACTTTATTCCAGTGTTGCATACCCCGTTTCACAGAGAATCTGGAAAGGCCTGATACAACTTAGCTGATGTTGGGTCTTGAGAAGTGTTTCCAGAAATGCAATTCATGAGTCCAATAGCCAACCTGTAATTGACATTTTGCTTTTTGAATAAGATGTGTTCTTCATTGGTAGCTTCAGTGAGTTTTAAACTAGGAGTTAGAGGATTTTGGGATGCCTTTCAGTTGTGGATTCCAAGTTCCTCCAAGCCCTGCAAGATGTTTTTTGGCTGAGAGAGAAGTATCTTGCTTCCAATCTTTTCATATTTTCATTCCCAAGTTGGTGCTAGGAGCATGACATGGCGAGTTGGCAAATTGTTCTTCAAGCTTCTTTTTGAAGTTGTTTCCGGGTCCAACCAGGATTAGGTCATCAACATGGAAGAAAAATTGGGAAACTTGATTGTTGCATAGATAGAGGCAGGGATCATGGCTTGATTTGTGGAAGAATATTGATTCAAGCCAGGAAGCCAGGGTTTTGTACCAATTCTTTGGTGCCTGCATGAGGCTGTATATTTATAAGGCCTTTTTGAACTTCAGATAGGTTGAATTTTGATTTACTCCCTTAGGTGTCTTGATGAATGCTCCTTCTGACAGTGGCATATGCAGGAACGTACCCTGGAAGTCAAATTGGTTTATGGTTTACCTCTAGGTTTTGGTGTAGAGAGCAGAGAAGGATGGTTCTGAGAGTTTCTACATTTCCGGTTGGCGCAAAGGTCTCATTTTAATTTAGTCCTTGAACTTGATTGAAGCCTTGGACACAAAATTGTCCTTTGTATTTGATTTGATCCCCATGGCAATTTTCTTTAATCTTGAAGACCCAAGTTGTATCAAGAGTATTTGGAGGCTCTTTGTGATAATTATCCCAGACTTTGTGACTTTCTGTTTATTATCCTTCTCTGTTGATTGCTTCCTTTCACAGTTTGCTATCTTCCCTGCTTATTACCAATGCAAAGGTTTTAGGCTCATAATAGTGGTGGAAGCCGTATCTACTTGGAGGTTTGAGTTGAGATCAGTCTCTCAGGGTTCTTGTTTGATGAGTCACTTGTTTCTGGGCGAGCATATCCACTATTTCATCGTATTCTGAGTTGTCACTAGACTGGGTGTCTTCATGTTCTCCCGGATCTTGCTCAACTTGTTCTGGTTGAGAGTGTCTTATGTTTGAGGCATTTTCTGGAAGAAGTTGTTGATTTTCCATGACTTTTTCATTTGCGCTTTCAGGACAGAAATCCGTGTCCATCTCTTCAAACATGGAATTATTTTTGAGGAACTTGACATGTTTTGAGTCTATGACCGTACCCAATTTCAGTAGTATGCAATATGATTTTAGTAACTTATTGAAGCATACCAGTAGGCCTTCTTGACCTTCATTGTCAATTTTTTGCCCTTTGATTTGGTTCATCAAAAGGAAAAAAAAAATATTCCCAAGGGGTTTGAGACAATTGAGAGGTAAGGAATACCCATGATTCATTAGGGCAATGTTGACTCCCACTTTCTGGGAATTTGATTCAACGCCAGACAAAAAGATTTCATAACCTCATGCCAGTATGGTATAGGTATTCTAGACAAACAGAAAGTTGCTCACATTGATTAAATTATTGTTCAATTCGCCGTTTTGGCCCTGCCATTTTGTTCAGGGTGATATCACCAGGAAAAAAACAATGATCACTTGATGGCAAGTGACATTTGGGAAACTTCACTCATTTATCCTCCATCTATCCACTGCTACTCCTTGAATTACTTTAAAACAAAATTGGGTATTCATTTTTCTACCTTGCACAACCAGAGGCCATGCCTGCTCATAAAAGCCCTCTCTGCCTTCTGTGCATATGGTTTTTGGTTAGCTGCTCAGCGCTGCTCAGATTTGATTGAAATAGGTACATAGCTTAGTGGACAATTCATTCCCAGCCTCATTGATGTGCCATCCTTCTACCCAACAGTCATTTATGAGCTGCACCAGATTGAACACTGAACTACACCAAAATTAACACTGAGCTACACTAGGGTTAATACTGAGCTACCAGAGTGAAAACTGAGCTTCCCCAGGGGGAATATTGAGCTATGTTGGAGTGAACACTTATAAGCTGTGCCAGACTGAACACTCATCTGTGACAGGTTTGCCCTTATTTTTTCTGTGGTGACTCCTGTGCTCAGCCAGGGAAAACTAATGAGCAACAGAAAAAAAATGAAACCAGTGAAAACTGAGTTGAATCAGTGAAAAATGAGCAGAATTAGTAATACTGAGCAGAATCAGTGAAAAATGAGCTGGATCAGTAAAAGAATTAAACCAGTGAAAACTGAGCAGAATCAGTGAAAAATTAGCAGAATTAGTGAAACTGAGCAGAATCAGTAAAAAATGAGCCGGATCAGTAAAAAATGAGCAGAATCAGTAAAAATGAGAAGAATCAGTTAAAACTGAGCAGGATGTGGAAAATGCACAGAATCAGTTAAAACTGAGCAGGATGTGGAAAATGCACAGAATCAGTCATGTCAGCCTCAGTGATGCCAAAGACTGGAATCTTTCTAGCTACACTGGGTGCAAGCAAAAAAACAGGTGGTAACACAAGGGTATGTGTCAAGGGGAAATGGGTAATGGTTGATTTAAAAGAAAAGGTTTTAATAAAAACAATAAAGTTTTTATTAAGGGAGGGGCCTGAGTTACAGGGGTGGTTTATTGTGCCCTCCAAGGTTCTGGTCTTTTTGGTAAAAGAGTATGCCCAGACAGTAGTATACTACTGAAGTATATAAGGAAATAACACTCACTAGTTTATTTCCAGGAAAGATAACTTCAGGAGGAGTATGACTGGTCTTGAGGCGCTCAAATAACTGGGTAACAGGTTGGTGATGAGTGCTGATGAAGGTGAAAGGTTGTTGGATGAACTTCAAGTATAAAACAAGCAAAAACTGGACTATATAACAGGCTATAAGACTGGTTGATATGGTTGGTAAAAGCTGGTAAATGTAAGTGAAGATGGGGATCTCATTTCGTGGGAATGAAGGGCTGTTTATATATCCATTCTGGGCTCTTGGAGGCGAAGCAGAAGCTCAGTTTTTCCTGGTCTAGTCTCCTACTAAGCCCTAGTTACCTGTATAACTGGTTTGGTTACGGTAGGGCTTAGTTACATGTGTCAAAAGGCCCAAAGTGGTTTAATGTTCCCAGTAAGGTGAGTACTTTCGTTTCTTCCTTCCTTTTGGACCAGTATTCTATTTACAACCAACCAATTGGGCTATCTTGGCCTTAGTAGAAAAAGTATTGCCGCGGCATTGGTTGTGGCTTCTATTACAGGTGCAAGGTACATGTAACTATGGAAATGATGATGTAAACCTTATTTATGCATCATACCCGAGCTCTATTAACCTTAATTACATAGTCTACTAGCATATATTCAAGGTTATGTAGATCTTTAAGTCATATAAAACCTTGAAGGCCTTGTGAAGGGATATGAAGGAGTAATAATTAAGGGGTACTTTTGCTGAGCTACCCTAGGTTAATTTACGTGTAGATTCAGAATCTGAAATAATATTCTAAGTTTTCTTTATACTTTAGAAGTTATAACTAGATTCTGTGTTATATGTTTTGTTTTTAATTATTTCTTTCAAAACAAAAGACGTAAGGTGTGCATTCTTTTGAGACTAAGAATATAAGTTGTATATTGATATAGTTTGCTATGGTCAGGTTGTCTCTGAATTAGTAGCAGGCTGACAAGTCAAAACTGAGCAGAATAAGTGGAAACTGAGAAGACTCATTGGAAACTGAGCAGACTCAGTGGAAACTGTCACTGAGCAGAATCAGTGGAAACTGAGCAGAATCAGTGGAAACTCAGTAGAATCAGTGGAAACTGAGCAGAATAAGTGGAAACTCAGTAGAATCAGTGGAAAATGAGTAGAATCAGTGGAAACTTAGTAGAATCAGTGGAAAATGAGCAGAATCAGTGGAAACTGAGCAGAATCAGTGGAAAATGAGCAGAATCAGTGGAAACTGAGCAGAATCAGTGGAAACTGAGCAGAATCAGTGAAACTTGATCTGAGCCAGTGGAAAAGGAGCTATTAAATTAAAAAACCAGTGAGAATCAAATATACTGGAAGTGTAGGATTGGAGCAGCTTTGGAGCTGCAACCAAAGTTGTAGAATGTCACTTGTCATCAAGTGAGCATTGTTTTTTCCTGGTGTATGGTTCCAATATGAGCCTTTGGATGTGATCAGCATCCAGATAAGAGACTTGTTATATCAAAATATAGTCTTATTTCTATATCTATATTTTCACATACTGTCAGATTATTAAACTTATGCATTTACTATACACATAGTAGATTATGGTCTTATTTTCTCACCAACTAAATTATGTATTTACAATCTACTATATATACTTGCTCATTACTCAAAATTATATTTCCCTTGGGGGAGTTTGTCCATCATTTCACCTCATTCTAGGTGGTGCAGATCAACGACACTAACCTGGCACCCATGAATTCTCCGCCTCCATTGGAGAAGATCAAATCTGGAAGGTGCCCTAAGTGTTTCTTTTTTCTTTCAAAGAGATTGATGAGTACTTCTGTTGTATCATCCTTGTGTACAAGCAGAAATCCGGCCAAGTATCCTTTCAGCCCCCGTCTCTTATGTGACGCGGGGTTGAATATATATATATGTATTAATACTTGAAAAAGTATTATTATATATTTCTGGGTCACACTATAACCGGTGAGGCCAGTGGAAAAAAGCTCTGATACACTATATAGTGTATGAGCTGGCACCCAAGGATAAACAAGGGAACGCGGGTCTTATGATGCCTCAGCGCTTAGTGACCTCAACTACTCCCTGTGAGTGGGAGAGGACCTCTAGTCACCTGAATAAGTATTCAGAGACTAGGAAAAAAAGTCCAGAAGGGGTAAGATTTAGAGAAAAGATGGGTTTGGATTATTGTGAACCCCACTCACTGGTTGATAGTAAGGTGGATGGGTTTTTATGGTAATAATCTGGGGGAAATTCCTTTTAGAAGGAATCTCAGCCCCTTTAAATATTACACAGTATGTTACCCCAATTTAATAACTCAAATAGTTTGTATTACATGGGGTAATTCAAGATAATAGTCCCCTTGTAGGAGACATAACCAAATTGTAATATTAAGGGTAAATTCATGGAGAGATATTAATCTCTCCTTAAATCTAGAATTTCTTATTATTATTTGATTTATTAAAAATGATAAATACTATATAAAATGAATACAGAAATTATGAGTCTGATGGGAATTGAACTTGTAAATTTAAGATAATTTACTTAGTTCAATTTTATTCCCTTGTTTTATAAACACAAGTCCTTAACCATTGGGTTATGTGACTTGTATTATTTTGGAGACATGTGGACCAATTGTCTCAATGTCTGACATATCCTGAGTAGTTGTCCAAGACAGTCAATATGTATTTTGATTTGATTTTGGCCTCAGGGGCAATTGGACCAACCAAATCAAGATGGATTCTCTGGAAGACTTTTGAAGAGGATCTTGAGCTTTCCTTCAGGGGTTTCTTTGTGATTTTTGAGATTGCACACAATTTGCACTTGAACTTGTCCCGCTCCGAATTTGAGATTGAGCTTGGAAGGAATTGGCACTGCAAAAAAAACTGGCTCAACTGCCTGCAGTTGACATGTGGAAACTCTAAGGAAGCTGGCGGTGTTACTCCAACCTTTCTCAAAGGGTGAATCAACCAAGCTTCAATGCACAGTCACTGTGCATGTTGCACAGTGACTGTGCCCAAACAGCTGCATATGTAAATGGGTGGAGATACCATGGCAGCTTTGTTGGAGCATGCCACATGTCAACTGCTGGCAGTTGATCGAGTTTTTCTTGCAGTGTGGTTGATTCGCTGGAGAGAAGCAGGTCCAAATTTCTTGTTTGTTTCCTTGAGAGTGGGTGTCGGTAGTAAGATTCACAAAGAGTGTGTTCAAGCCCATTCTATTTGGGTTTTGCACCAAGTATAGATTATCTTGGATTTTCCCGGGGAAGATTTCAATTCCAACCTTGAATACATGGAACCATCCTCCCTTTGCCTGGACTGAACACCCCTTGGCGTCTAGTAGTCCTGGGTTCACTAGATTGATTACACAGTCAGGTGCATACATGCAGTTCTCGAGTCCTATGGAGTTCTTTCCCCATCTCAAAACAACTCTTCCCCGTCCTTTGATTGGAAGACCACCCTCCTTGCCCGTTCAAGTGACAGATGCGAGAAATACAAGAGATGCATGACTGAGGATGAAAGACGAGAGCCAAGGGTAAGTTCAATGTAGTAATGATTGATAGTGAAACAGAATGAGGAATGAAATAGAACCGTGTCAAGAGACATGAATGTATTACATAGACTACATTAGGATTTGCTAACTACTAGATTTTGTGGTATAAATGGAATAAGACTTAGGAGGGAACAGTCAATGGTGGTACTGTCAGTTGGGGCTTGGGTTTGTTGATGTAAACAACCTGAGTGAACAGAAAAGTGAGTTGATGGTTGTTGGAAGGATTATATTTCATTGAGAATAAAGAGAAAATTGGAAATGAGAACAAACCTGAGTGAACAGAAAAGTGAGTTGATGGTTGTTGGAAGGATGAAGAAAAGAGACCTTCCACGCTGTAGACTCAGACTATAAGAGAGAGAGAAGAATGGATGTCACAACTAGTGATATGTACATGAAAGGTGAGAAGCACACTAATAATGAATATAAGAAAAGGAGAATACAGGAATACTACTTGGATATCTCAACAGGGTTTGATGGGACAGCGGAGGCAGACCTAGGATGGAAACAGAAAGAACAGGATGAAGAAGAGAGAGGAAAACGGATAACAACAAAATCTTATGTAGCCAGTGAGAACGGATGTCACACATAGTGGCCTGTCACACATAAAGACTCATTATTCCCATAGATTTCAACTGTGATTATCATCTGTTCCGCAGCAAGGTAAGCGGACCTTGTAATTAGTACTTCAATGAACACTTGGTTACCATTTCTTTTTGTCCTTTTGCTTCCTTACGCTTCTTTGGTGTCGGTTTCGTGGAACTGACTATAGTCTTTCAGGTCATCACAGTTCGTGCTCATCAGCCCCATCATTTGGATTCATAGCTCACTGCGTATCTTTGGCATTTCAAAAGACTGATGTCTTGTTTATGGCAAATCAACTCTTGCTGTAAGAAAAGGCTGAACCTGCGGGTTGGGATTGGCGCTAGCATATCACTAGGAAATTTCACAGAAACCAAAAACATTCATTGCAGCAAAGGACTTGAGAGGGAAAATGGGTGATCAAACAAGACAAGACACGATAGTGGAAACTGATCTAATTACATGAAATAAAATAGAAAACCCAGAATCAGAAAGGAAAACAGATACAGAACTTTTCATACTTTTGAGATGGTACAGATTGGTTAATTTGAGGCATCTGAGCGAAGACTGAGAGAAGCGGATTGTGAGCTGCGACGAGACAAGGTAAGAGAACGAAGACGAGGATGAAATAAAGACTTAGGATAATGTGCTTTAGGATGTTTAGCCCGGGCGATCATCTTCTTGAATACTCGATTCAGCCTAGAGAGTGTTTCCACCTCTCCATCAATCTCAAGATCCTCCTCGTCGTCTTCAAAGACCGACGGAAGAACATCGGATTGGCAAGGTGGGCACATGGGGGATTCCCTCTTCGGCATCAAGTATAAGGAGAAGTCGTTGAGTGGGTAAGTGGTTCCCAGAGACATCTTGTAGTAATTCGACAATAAGCTGGAAGAATCGGTTTGGGAGCTGGAGTACAGAATGGCTGGGAGTGAAGGTTATGACAAAGGTTAGCAAGAGAGGTGGGTTAGGGGGAATGGTTAGTGGTATTTGAGTTTGTTTTTGTAGATTGGGGAAGGGCAGCTGGATTTGGATGGGAAAGTGGGATGAAGGAAAGATGATTTGGGGAACCGGGTCTTATTTTATAACACATGGCGGGCGACGGCTCGGCTGTCTAGAAAGCCACTGGATTCTAATTCGGCCCGGTCTGTGCGATCAGCAGCGGGTAACGGGAATATACCAGTTGGGTTCAGAATAGAAGTGCACCGGCGTCGGCCGAGGGAGTCCGAGCGCGGCACCGGCCGGCTATATAAGAAATGGCATGGACTAAGCTGGGCCAAAAGATAAGCCAAATCCCTGCCAAGAGGACCAAGTCGCAATGCAACAACTGCCGGCGAGCCTCCTGCTGGGGGGCTCTCCAATTTCCGAGCGTCGTAGCACCCAATGGTCAAACCTTATTGTGTAATTCTGGAAAGCCTTTCGGCAGGAGGCTCGCCAGCCGTCTAATTGCTGCGGTCTGATTCGGGTAGTTAGTGGGAGGCATTCAGCGTGTCCTCTGGCCCAGCATAGTCCGTGTCATCATTTACTTCCAAGCTGGCGCCCGTGCACCTCCAAAGAACACCCGGGAATTAAACAATAAAGGTTTGAACATTGGGTGCTAGATTGGCGTTCTCCTGATACGTCCGGTACCAGACCTACGACGCTCGGAAATTGGAGAGCCCCCCAGCAGGAGGCTCGCCGGCAGTTGTTGCATTGCGACTTGGTCCTCTTGGCAGGGATTTGGCTTATCTTTTGGCCCAGCTTAGTCCATGCCATTTCTTATATAGCCGGCCGGTGCCGCGCTCGGACTCCCTCGGCCGACGCCGGTGCACTTCTATTCTGAACCCAACTGGTATATTCCCGTTACCCGCTGCTGATCGCACAGACCGGGCCGAATTAGAATCCAGTGGCTTTCTAGACAGCCGAGCCGTCGCCCGCCATGTGTTATAAAATAAGACCCGGTTGCCCAAATCATCTTTCCTTCATCCCACTGTCCCATCCAAATCCAGCTGCCCTTCCCCAATCTACAAAAATAAACTCAAATACCACTAACCATTCCCCCTAACCCACCTCTCTTGCTAACCTTTGTCATAACCTTCACTCCCAGCCATTCTGTACTCCAGCTCCCAAACCGATTCTTCCAGCTTATTGTCGACTTACTACAAGATGTCTCGAGGAACCACTTACCCACTCAACGACTTCTCCTTATACTTGATGCCGAAGAGGGAATCCCCCATGTGCCCACCTTGCCAATCTGATGTTCTTCCGTCGGTCTTTGAAGACGACGAGGAGGATCTTGAGATTGATGGAGAGGTGGAAACACTCTCTAGGCTGAATCGAGTATTCAAGAAGATGATCGCCCGAGCTAAACTTCCTAAGGCACCTTATCCTAAGTCTTTATTTCATCCTCGTCTTCGTTCTCTTACCTTGTCTCGTCGCAGCTCACAATCCGCTTCTCTCAGTCTTCGCTCAGATGCCTCAAATTAACCAATCTGTACCATCTCAAAAGTATGAAAAGTTCTGTATCTGTTTTCCTTTCTGATTGTGGGTTTTCTATTTTATTTCATGTAATTAGATCAGTTTCCACTATTGTGTCTTGTCTTGTTTGATCACCCATTTTCCCTCTCAAGTCCTTTGCTGCAATGAATGTTTTTGGTTTCTGTGAAATTTCCTAGTGATATGCTAGCGCCAATCCCAACCCGCAGGTTCAGCCTTTGCATACAACAAAAGTTGATCTGCCATAAACAAGACTTCAGTCTGTTGAAATTCCAAAGATAGGCGATGAGCTATGGATCCAAATGAGGCGGCTGATGACAGCAATCTGGGCTTGGCTGGTAGATCATATGTAGTTCCACTAATGAAAATACAGAAGTGTAAGGAAGACAAAGGAGAAAAAGCAATGGTACAATTATGTGCATTACCATTTCAATCTTTACCTTGGGCACATTGCCACAGCTTCAGAGGCTTCAGCGCGCTTTGATGGACCTCCCCCTTCTGGGATATTTATACCACGCAGACTAGATCTGAATGCATGTTTCAAGCACAGCAACAAGACACTGGCTCAACTGCCTGCAGTTGACATGCAAGAGTAAAAAGGTGCCTTTTTTCTTTTGCATGTCAACTGAAGGCAGTTGAGCCATTTTTTTTGCAGTTAAGTATAATCAAGGAGGACAAAAGAAAGAAATGTGTGTTGCTGATGGGAAAGAAATGTGTGTTTCTGATGGGAAAGAAACTTGTGTTTCTGATTTGAAATTTCTGAAATCAGTTCCTAACCCATGTGCTGTGGTCAGGTGAGCTATTGTAGAAAGTGAATATGGGGGGTATCTTGGAGTCCATAGTCCCTAAGAACCAGAACATTCAGGAACAGCTGCAAATGAATTGGTCGGGTTTAATTTTAAATCTTGTTATGCAGGTTGGTGTTATCCCAATATGTCTGTTCCAGGGATTTTGGATTCAAACATATAATTGGTAAATGGGATTCTATTTTAATTTACATTCTAGGCAACCACTCCCACATATGAATGATATAGGAGTGGTAATGTACCAATACTGAGGTGCATCACCCAAACAAGTAATAATATCACCATGCACATTGATTTCTCAACAGTTCACTTAGCTCAACAGTTGGAGAATCACTCTAAAAATTGGTTCAGATGTTGTGGGTTGGAGTCCTACAGTGTACATAACTTTTCTAAAATATGGCAGGTTCTACATGTCGGCCCACAGTTAGGTATAATGACCCATTTGTCTGTTCCAGAAAGGCATGCACCTGATTTAGCTGTATGTGTTTCTTGCATAGATGCATGCGGGGAGAAAGCCTCCACCAATAAGCAAACCTTATCTCCCCGGCGGTCAAGGAGGTTGTATAGCCTCCTTGACCAGAGGGATTCCCTCCAGTTGAAGAGGTTATACAGCCTCTGTCATGAGCCGTATTGCGGGCCTGCCCGCACCAAAGCCCGCACCACATGTAGATAGTCTATCACGTACATATCACAGACAGACCACTATATAGTCTGTCAGGACGAGGATCCACATCTCTTCCTCATCCTGCAATCTACATTATAGGATCCCGAAACCCCAGAAACCCCAGAACCCCAGAGCCTTCCTCTCCACAGATCAGACCATAACATATTGCAGGATCTAACACTACGGAGACAAAGGCAAGAAACCAACACCCAGACACCTGAACAAAACCAGACAGACAACCCGAACGATCCCAACCCCACCCGCACCCAAAAGATGGATGAAGTAGAGCAACTCCGACGACAGCTTGAGGAGATGACTCAAGCAAGGGAGAACGAACGATCCCGCCAAAGAGCGGCCGAAGCACAACGGGACCAACCATCCCGACCAACCGGTTCCACCCCAACCCGCGGACCAAAGATTGCATGTCCCGACAAATTCGATGGTGAACGCGGGACAAAGGCAGAAACGTTCGCCCGCCAAGTGGCGATTTATACATCGGTCAACAGCGCCATGTTCCCTGACGACAGGACAAAGCTGTTGTTCGCCGCGTCCTACCTTACTGGACCCGCCGCCGTGTGGTCCGCCCCGTACATCGACCTAGTCACGGAAGGAGCGGACTTCTCGTATGACGGGTGGACGAAGGATTTTGGAACGATGTATTTCGACTCCGAGAAGAAAGGGAAGGCGGAACGGGCGTTACGAACGCTACGACAGACAAGGACAGTGGCCGACTACACCCACACATTCCTCACCCACGCTACTGCCACCGGATGGGAGGTCCCGACCCTCATCAGCCAATACCGACAGGGCTTAAAACGGGACATTCGAATGGCACTAGTGCTGGCCCGCACCACTTTCACCACTGTCAATGAGGCAGCGGGTCTAGCCATGGAGCTTGATTCGGAGATGCACGGAGCGGAAACGACCACTGGAATTGCGAAGACCCAGCCAGATCCCGACGCCATGGACACATCTGCGATCAGCGGCCGATTGTCCGAGGACGAGAAGGCCCGCATGATGCGGGAAGGACTTTGCTTCCGCTGCGGGACGCGAGGACATATCTCTCGGGAGTGTCCAAACAAGAAAGGGAAAGGACGGACACCCGCCTCAGTCTCTGCACTCGAGGACCAGATCCGACAGCTAGCCGATGGATTGGCGGCGCTCAAAACGGAGGGGCAGACGGACAAGGTAACAAGGGACGAGCCGATAAGTCAAAAAATGGAGACGCTCGGGAATGAAGGTTGTGCCCTTCCCGAGCGTAGCGGAGTTGTCATGCAGTATTGGTGCTAGTCAGACATTACATGTAAATGAAATTGATCCCCGATGTTTCCTTTCATGCACCATCACAACTCCCAGAGCCACACCCCAAAGCCCCTATCCCCCCCTATCCTTCCTGATAGACTCCGGAGCAACCCACGACGTTCTGAGTGAATTGTACGCATCCCGATGGGGACTCCTTGAGGCCGCTTCGGCCTCGGGGCAAACCATCTTTGGATTTGACGGGTCCGCAAGCAGAGCAACCCATGAGATAGACCTAATGTTGAACGACGAACCCCGCCCGTCCCGATTCATCATTACACGACTGAAAGACTCGTATGATGGGATCCTAGGGATGCCCTGGATCCGCCGATATGGACACCGAATCAATTGGACGAACCGTACCCTATGGACCCCGGACATTGCGGCCGCTTCGGCGGTTTCGTCTATTCCGAAAAACACCCCAACCGGCGAGTTGGGGAAAGCTAGGAAGATTGACGAGGGGGTGTGTGTTTTGAACACAATAACGCCCCCGCAATGTGAGTTCGACATCCCTATCCCCCACATCATTCCCGAAACGGCTGGCAAGCTTGTACACCCTGTAGATAGACCCCAGAACCCCACATGGAATCCCAAAACCCAACACCCCAACCACGTACCCGATGAAACCGTATCCAACCAAACTTGTGCTACTGCGGCAGCAGTATCATCCTACCCGCCAACATCCCCGCAGAAGGTCAAAAGGCCCATGGGGAAAGCTAGGATTAGTGACGAGGGGTGTGTGCTTACAGCACAATAACACCCCCGCAATGTGAGTTTGACAACCCCCCACCCCATACTTTACTGCCCGAGACAGCTGGCAAGCTTGTACGCCTTGTAGATAGATTTGCAAGCCCCGCCAGGAACCCCATTACTCGACACTCTGACCAGGTACCCGATGAAATTATTGCTACTGCCAAGGCAGTATTGTCCTCTCCGCCAACATCCCCGCATACGGTCTATAGGCCCATGGGGAAAGCTAGGATTAGTGACGAGGGGGTGTGTGCTGTTAGCACAATAACACCCCCGCAATGTGAGTCTGATAGATCTCCCCCGCTTTTAAATCCCGAAACAGCTGGCAAGCCTCTTTCCCCCCTAGGACATACCCCTGCAGTGGTCAGCACGGCCAAAACATCGTGGCCGACATCGGCCCGATTGGCAGCAAAAGGGAAAGCCACGACTGCGGAGCAGACCGCGGAAGAACTAGTACCGCGGTACTACCACCGACACCTTGACATGTTCCGGAAATCAAGCGCCATGAGACTTCCCCCGCGAAGAAAGTATGACTTCCGCGTAGATCTGATCCCAGGAGCCACCCCACAGGCCGGAAGAATCATCCCGCTATCCCCAGCAGAGAGCCAGGCACTTGATATTATGATTGCCGAAGGACTGACGAGCGGGACCATTCGACGGACCACATCCCCGTGGGCGGCACCAGTGCTATTCACTGGAAAGAAGGACGGAAACCTGCGACCCTGCTTTGACTACAGGAGACTCAACGCGGTAACGGTGAAGAACAAATACCCGCTCCCACTGACAATGGACTTAGTTGACAGCCTTTTGGATGCGGACACATTCACAAAGCTTGACCTCCGCAACGCATATGGAAACCTCAGAGTTGCGGAAGGCGACGAAGATAAGCTGGCTTTCATCTGCAGGGCAGGTCAATTCGCCCCGCTTACCATGCCCTTTGGTCCCACGGGAGCGCCAGGATACTTCCAATACTTCATGCAAGACATCCTCCTCGGACGGATTGGGAAAGACACCGCTGCATACCTGGATGACATCATGATCTACACGCGGAAAGGGTCGGACCATGCGGAAGCGGTGGGCAGTATTCTGGACACATTGAGCAAGCACCAATTGTGGCTGAAACCCGAAAAGTGTGAATTTTCAAGGCCGGAAGTGGAATACCTAGGATTATTGATATCATGCAACCGGATCAGAATGGACCCCGCAAAGGTGCAAGCAGTAACCGACGGCCCGCACCGAAGAATGTCACCGAACTTCAACGATTCATTGGGTTTGCTAATTTTTACCGCCGATTCATCGACCATTTCTCAGGAAAGACCAGACCACTCCACAACCTGACAAGAGTAGAGACCCCCTTCGTGTGGGACGCCAAGTGCAACTCTGCATTTGAATCCCTCAAAACCGCCTTCACATCCGCCCCGATCCTGAAAATTGCAGACCCGTACAAACCGTTTGTCCTAGAATGTGATTGCTCCGATTTCGCGCTCGGAGCGGTACTGTCCCAGGTTTGCACCAAGGACCAGGAACTTCACCCAGTAGCTTACCTGTCCCGATCCCTTGTACAGGCGGAACGCAACTATGAGATCTTTGACAAAGAGTTACTGGCTATTGTGGCTGCCTTCAAAGAGTGGCGGCAATACTTGGAGGGGAACCCACACCGCTTGACGGCAATTGTATACACCGATCACCGTAATTTGGAAAGCTTCATGACAACCAAGCAGCTCACGAGAAGACAGGCAAGATGGGCGGAGACCATGGGATGTTTTGACTTCGAGATCATATTCCGACCAGGACGTCAATCGACAAACCCCGACGCCCTATCCCGCAGACCGGACCTCGCCCCAGCACCGGGAGAAAAGCTGACCTTTGGTCAGCTTTTAAAGCCAGGTAACATCACCGAGCGGACTTTTGAAGAGATTGCGGAATGTGCGGAATTGGACAGCTGGTTTCTGGACGAATCGATTCAAATGGATGATGGGGAACATTGGTTTGAGGTGGACGTGATGGGGACTGATTTGGAAGATGTGGGAACGGACGACCTAGTGTTGTCTGACGCCGAAATCATTTCCAGGATTAGAGAACTGACCCCACATGACCCAAAATTGGCTGACTGGATTAAGCTGTTACATAAACCGACAGGGGACCACAACAGGTATGCGGAAGCCAACGGGGTACTCTATGACAAGGGACAGATAGTGGTACCAGCGGACTCGGCATTGCGAACGACAATCCTCAAAAGTCGACACGACACACAAAGTCCGCAGGCCACCCAGGCAGATCCCGCACGTTGGCATTGGTACGGAGAAGTTTTGTGTGGAGTGGAATGAAGAGATTTGTAAACCAGTACGTAGACGGATGTGATTCATGCCAAAGAGTCAAATCTAGCACTCGACGGCCGTTCGGAACATTAGAACCCCTCCCAATCCCCGCAGGCCCGTGGACGGACATTAGCTATGATTTGATCACTGATCTCCCTGAATCCCGCTTGAGCGACAGCATACTAACAGTAGTAGACCGGCTGACCAAGATGGCCCACTTCATCCCATGCAAGAAAACCATGAACGCGGAACAACTAGCGGAACTGATGGCAGAACACGTATGGAAACTCCATGGAACCCCCAAGACAATTATCTCAGACCGGGGAAGTATTTTTATCTCCCAAATCACACGTGAATTGAGCTCCCGCATGGGGATCAGACTACAGCCATCCACAGCGTACCACCCAAGGACAGATGGACAATCCGAAATCGCCAACAAGGCAGTCGAGCAATACCTGCGGCACTTTGTTTGCTACCAACAGAACGATTGGGCCCCACTCCTCCCAATGGCCGAATTTGCTTACAACAACAACGACCACACCTCGACAGGAGTTTCCCCGTTCAAAGCCAACTACGGATTCAACCCGGCATATAGCGGAACCCCCTCAACAGAACAATGCATCCCCGCAGTAGAGGAACGACTCCGCAAACTTGCGGAGGTCCAAGGAGAACTCAAGCATTGCTTGGAAGAGGCGCAAGAAACAATGAAAGGCCAATTTGACAGGAAAACAAGGGAAACACCGGAATGGGACGTGGGGGCCGAAGTATGGCTAGACGGACGCAACATTTCAACGACCCGCCCCAGCCCAAAATTGGAACATAGATGGCTGGGACCTTTCTCTATCTGTAAAAGAATCTCAAGATCCGCGTATAAGCTAACACTCACTCCCTATCCATGCGGGGGGTACACCCCGTATTTCACGTATCAATACTCCGCAAACACAGACCCGACGAAATTGCGGAACGACGAAGGGAAGACCCCAAACCAATTACAGCGGATGGCGGGGACGAGTGGGAAGTCGAAGAGGTACTGGACTGTAGAAGACGGCGCGGGAAGACCCAATACCTGGTCAGCTGGAAGGGATTTGGAACAGAAGACAACTCATGGGACCGGCGGAAAACTTGAAGAATTGCGAGGAACTGGTAGCGGGATTTAATTCAAGATTTCCGAATGCGGGAACTGCTCATCGGCGGAGGCGGAGAAGGAAGTGAGGAACACAATTGATAAGAGGTGGAATTTTTTTTCTTTTTTCTTGATTGGCGAATGAGTGGAGGATTTAGCATTAAACGGGGGATAATGTCATGAGCCGTATTGCAGGCCTGCCCGCACCAAAGCCCGCACCACATGTAGATAGTCTATCACGTACATATCACAGACAGACCACTATATAGTCTGTCAGGACGAGGATCCACATCTCTTCCTCATCCTGCAATCTACATTATAGGATCCCAAAACCCCAGAACCCCAGAGCCTTCCTCTCCACAGATCAGACCATAACAGCCTCTTTGACCGGAGGGAGTCCCTCTGATCAAGGAGGTTGTATAACCTCCCCGGCCAGAGGCATTCCCTCCGATCAAGGAGCCAGCCTCCTGAAGGGTGTGCAACCCACATGCCCACCTGTGGGGGTGTTGCATGCCTGTAGATGGGTGTACAAACTGCACGTCCATCTTACAGGTGTGCTGATGCCCAAAACAGGGTGTGCCCCTGGTGTGGGCCTGCGGTCAGGGGTGTGGATTTATCAATCCCCATATAAAAGGGTTCAGAATTCTCAAAGGTGGAATTCTGTGGAAAAACATAATTCACTGGTTTTAATTGTGTATTTGGTCATATTTGATACCCCTGTTTTCTGAACTATATTACCCCAAAAAATAAAAACTCCTTGAGTTTTCCCGCAGGGATTGTATTTGTAATATGCAAGGAGGAGATTATTCCTCTTGGAATGATTCCCCCCCCAATTACTACCATACAAACCTGTGCACCTTACTACATTTTAGTGAGTGGGGTTACCTTTAATCCAAACTCTTCTCCTTGTCTTTTTCCCTTATAATTATTCCAGGATTTGAGTTCCCTTCCCTCAAAAACCCTCTAGAGGCCCACCTGTCCTTAAAAAGGAAGGAATTGCTGAAGCACAGGCACAAGCTCTTGAAGACATGTCACTTCATTCCAATAAGGAGCTAGCCCCTTAGCTCATATGTGTTGAAGGGGCTGATTTCCACCATTCCTAGTGGTTATAGTGAGAACCTTGTAAAAGTTGAGGCTCATACTCAAGATTAAAACCCAATAATTCCATTTCAGAGAAGAGACAAGAGCTTACATGTTATCATTAATCAAAAAAGATATAAGACCACATCAATGATGGATCAGTAAGTAGTAAATCATCATCCAATAATGATGCAATGATGTAATTTCTACACCAGTAAAACATTATTGTCACTTATTTCCAATTAATTTAGCTGCCTTTGTACTTTTTACATCACATTTAGACAAGTGAAAGTGACTTTTTCCCACTTTCTTATCAAAATACAAATATTGTGGGTACAGGATACATAATTATGGAAACAGATTGATATAGATATTCAATACTTGGTATATCCTCTTTTCAGGGAATTATGGAAAAACCAGGGCAGAATAGGTGACCTCTGTGTTGAGTTTTTGGTGTAACAGCCTTGTGATAGGAGCTAGCTTGATATGATCATCTTTTTGTAATTCACACTTTTTTTCACACTTATCTTTTTTTAACTCAACTGGCTTACTTCAACTCAACTGGCTTATCTTTTTTCAACTCAACTGATCCTTGGAACCATCTAGAAAACTCTCTTCAAGAAAGATCAATCCATTTTGACCTGACCTTTATTTAACTGTCTTGACTTCACTTCATTTTCATTCTCATCAACTTTTCTCTCAGTCTCAACCTCACTCAAGAATTTCTCTCAGTCTCAACCTTGCTCAAGACCTTCTCTCAGTCTTGACATTGCTCAAGACTTCTTCATCCTTTTCTCACTGTCTTGACCTCACTCAAGCATCAATACACCTATTAATCTCAACATCTTTAAAATAATCTCTCAAAATCTCTCCACAAATTCAAAGGCTCCTTGTTCAATTTGTTGAGAAAAGAAAAATGAAATCCTCAACCTTTCCTCCCTTGGCTGATTCTCTTATATTATTTATTATCTATTTATCTCTAGTGTCCTTGTTCTCCTTCTCTCTCTATCTCTGATTGTTTTACATTCTCATATTTCCTGTGGTGGTAAATTATCCTTTCTTTTTTGTTTTATCTTCCTCATTTTTTTCTCAATGTTCTGACTCCTGTTTCTTGGTCTGGGTCTCAATTTCCTAGCAATAAAGACAAAATCATCCCACTCTGTTACTGTGGGTGTTATACCCATGAGGAAAGGGAAAGGCCTAAATTTTCAAGGGCTTGTGTTGAAACTTGATGTCATCTGCTCTCTATTTTCCTCTCTTTGCTCCACCTCCACTCTCATTCCCGCTCCGCTCTCTTTTCTTCTCATTCCTGCTCCGCTCTCTTGTCTTGACCTAACCAGTACACATTAAAAATCAACCAGTACACTTTCAGCCACCAAGATATTCAATAGCATGTAACACTTGAAACTGCAAGCTGAAATAATTAATAATATTTAATCATTATTTTTTTTTTATTTATTTATTTATATTTTACTTGACTTCCTGTTTCAAACAGAAATTATACTTGACTGATTCAACAATTGGTATAATATTCTAACAGTTAAGAACAAGCTTATTAATATCTTGCAACTACATAAGGCTCTGTGTTCAAGCAAAACTCATCACCACATTCAGAAAATAGTAATAAAATTGTTTAAATTATATCTATTTTTTATCAATAATAAAAGGAAATTTGATTAAAGAAAATCCTTGACAAATCAATTTTCAAACACACAATAAATGGATAAAGAACCATTCATTGGTATAGTTTTTTCCATGAAAGTCCTGGAAAATCCCAGCATAACCCATAGTAATATACCCTATAAGATTACATATGTATTTAATTACATAACTTATGTAGTATGTATTATATACATAATTACATGTGATTTTAAATCCATGATCACTCAGGGCAAGCGCTTTTTCAAGCTCTGGTCCCTAGATAATTTATTCACAAGTATTTCTTGGTGAAATAAATATTTATTGCTGAAATCAATATTTACCACTAAATATAGTTAGTGTGAAATATTTATGGGGTCATTTCAAATAGAAATGACACCATATTTCACATCTGATCACGAAAAGGGTTATCACTTCCCCCTGGTGATCTTACTCTGATCACTGCTTTCAATAAGCATGTGACCAGAATCAATATTTTAGTATTTAAGAGGAGGTTTTCTTCACTAAATTGAAGACAACCTCCCCATCAATTTTAACCCCTACATAGATAACTCATTATAAGCTACCAAGGCGCTCACCTTCTACTGTAAGTAAGGAGGACTGGCCTTTTCTCCCTTATAACTATCTTATAGTTAAAATTCCTCAACAAAACTCCCCCCAATAAATTAATATTAATTAATTATATTGGAAGAACCATGTTACATTCTGGTTAACCCTTCTGTGGACTATTATTTCCACTAGAAGTTTGGTAGCAGGCATCTAGAACCTGTTTTAATTGTTGCTTAAGTGTTCTTACACTGTAGTAAATCTTTTATAAAGCTTATAATATTTTCATTACACTTTAAAAGTGTATGTTCCTCTTTTATTCCTCCCTGTACACGCCACAATTAGTGGAGTAGAGTACAGGAAGTTGACATACATCAATCAACCCTTCATCTCACAAATCACTCAAATCTCAATCACTTGATATCAAAGAACTCTTCACAAAAAACCCATCTTCATCTAAAATCACTTTCCCATCTTCCATACTTTCTTCATCTTCCATCCTTTCTTTACCACTCTATCTCCCTTTCCTTTTTCTTCCTCTTCACTTCTTATCTCTCCCCTTCTAAATAAAATCATCAATCACCTAACTCAAACCTCTTATCAAATTTATCAACTCTGCTTGGATGTCTTTTCCTATCTCAACTTGGTGAGAAGTGAAATCAACTATCTTCCAATCTTCATTTCTCTTCATAATACTAACTCTCATTACTTTTCTCAGTCCTGTGCTCTATTGTCCTTTCCATAAATAAAACCTCTTGGTTGTCTGTTAGAACCTAAAAATATTCTATTGGGTAGGACCTAGTTTCTTTTTCAAATTATTGTTTCTTGTGTTCATTATTGTCTCTAATTTTTTTTTACTTGTTCAGATCTGGTTTTAGTTCTTGGCAATTTATTCTTTGGTCAATTAGCTTGTATAATAATATTTTACATTAATTCTGCATTGGATGATGTAGAAATGTAATTACTAACTGTAAAGATAAATATAATAACTAAATTTACTCTCCAGTACATACATAAACTTGATATATGTACTGTAGTCAGGAATGTGAGTAGTAAAGCAATGATAATGCTGTTGAGATTCAAACTTGATCTCTCTAAACCTAAATTGGTGCATGCAACCAAGATTACATAATCTTGGTCTGTTTCAGGATGACATTGCACAAATCACGGTCCTCTAGTGAATGAAATCATTCATCAATTTCTCTTTTTTCCTCTTGCTTGGTCCATCTCGACTCAAATACTTAAATCTGTTCTCATTCCCATTCTCAAATCTTTCTGGCATGAATCCCGCAACACTTCTTTGTTGCCAATTGGAATTTAGTATATAAAATATATTCAACACTCACATTCTGGATTCATCATTTTCTCTCACCTAGAATATCATATTGCCCTCATCTTGATATTTGCCGCTGTTCTTTTTATTCTCTCTAGTTCCCTCTATTTGACTATCCGCCAACCACTTCCCTCTCATTTGACTCTCATCAAGATCTCCTTGTAGGTTATCACTCAGCATCTCTTTCTGTATCCATTAGAGCATTATCATTAACCCTCATTTTATCTTTAGTTCTTTTGTGCGCTTCTTCTCTTCTAAGTCTTCACTGTTGTGTCTCCTTTTTATTTTGCTTCTGCCTTAAGTTATATTTTTCTTTTTCATTATTTTCATTATTGTTTTTGTTTATCATGTATTTTACATTTCTTTAAGCTGATATGAAATACATCCTTAATTTTGACCATTAACAAATGCAATATGTAATGTAGAGTAGTATCTTGTAGCTACTTAGTACATTTCAGGTAATGTGAAATTTCCTCTGTGGCTGACAAGTTGTGTTGATCAAGTTGGTTAAAGTTGATGGCAGAACTGATTTTTAAGGTAATTTGATGAATCCAGCCAAGTATTTCAGAGCTAGTTTTGCGCGAGTGACAGAGTCATATTCAAAAGGGGCAAGAATGATTGAGCAAGGAAATCAGCCAATCATAAACGCTACGGCCAAGTTATGTGGAAAAGATGGTAAGAATTAGAAGAGGATGGTGATATTTTCAGCCCAGATCATCATGTGGTTTGCAACTGGATAATCCTTGTATGTCATTCCTTTTGGCTTCTGGCCAGTTTTTCCTGTGGAAACCATAATTCTTGACTTCTGCCCTCTAGTCAAATCTGGATGCTGGATGTTTCATAGTGCTGTTTTGTACCTCTTTTAATTAGGAGTTTCAGAACATGTTGCAATGTTGCGGCTCTCCTGACTTCTACCGTTTTCTAAACTTTGATTTAAAAAAAATTGAAATATTTGAGAGGCTCTCTGGTTGATATCTTGGGTTGGTTATTCGGGAGTGGAGCCAAGTCGAGAGTGAGATAGCTGCTTATATAATCCAACGCGTCTCCTTTAACTTCAATAATCTTGCAGTGTGTGAGCGCAACCCAATTACCAACTCAACACGAACATGGTCATCAACTAAACCGAATCAACTAAATACATACAAATCTCTCTGGACCGACAAGCCAAACGAAAACGTATAAACAAGTATCATCAACTCAAGGAACATGGCTAGTTCAATCTCAGTAGCAGGTCAGTTTAACTTCACCTGTTTCAAATTAAAGAAAATCAGGCGGAACTGACTCGACCCTTTGATTTGCGCTCGTTGGAGTTTAGTGCGGGTGAGGCCGTTAACTGAGAAGGAGAAGAATTTGTTGATTCCCACTCAGTCATCCTCCTCTGGAATCTTCAGCGATGGCTGTCTTACTTCGGCTCCAAGCAACCAGTCAGTACGATAACCTTTTCTCTTGTTTTAACTAGTCAACGATTCTTACGCGTGCACGATACTAAACAACATCGGATGACAACTACCAAAAAATGGGGATAGATCGAGTTCGATAGCAGGCCACAAATCGTTGAGATCGATAGTTAAAGTGCTCGACGACCGGGTGCTGATCTTTGACCCGGCCGAGTCAAACCCGATGCAACAGGCTCAACGACAGATCCTGGCCCGCTTCTCATCCTCCTCTAAACCCTCACCCTCCTCATCAAATAATCAGAATCCTCATTCGAAGAAAGTTAAAGACATGAGGTTCTGTTTCGATCGGGTCTTCAACGAGAATGCCTCGCAAGAAGATGTCTATCATGGCTCTGCCAAAGACCTCATCGACGGAGTCCTCGGCGGGTTCAATGCTACAGTCTTCGCATACGGGGTCAGGGACTCACCCCCTCATCTCCGGATCAGGCTTGCCGTACTCATCTTTATGTCTTTTCACCCTCGCTCCACAGGCTACCGGCTGCGGTAAAACTCACACAATCACTGGCACTCCCGAATCACCTGGAATCGTCTATCTGTTGATGAAAGATCTGTTTGGGCGGATAGCTGATCAGGAAGACGAGACCATCACGGAAATTTCAAGTTAAACAATTTCCCCATTTCTTCCATCTTTCATCCTCTCCCACCCAAAACCATTCTCCAGTCATTTCCTCCCTCAGTATTCCTATTGCTTGTTTTGGCTCACCCGAAGAAATCTGACTTGGCAATCTTTGACTTCAAAACAATCTAGTTTCTTACCTGGAAATCTATAACGAGACTATTCGAGATTTACTCAATCCTAATGCGCCAATCTTGAACCTACGCGAGGCCAACTCATCTGTTTCTGTACCGGGGTTATCGACTCTAACGCCGGAAAATGCCTCGGACGTGATCAGCTTAATCTCTTCAGGCAACTCGCATCGGACGGTGCATGGGACTGAAGCCAATGCGGTATCTTCTCGCTCACATGCGGTAATGAGTGTCAACATTCGGCGGAAACCTAAGACTGCAGGCCTGATAGATGATTGGACGGTAGCCACTCTCAGTGTGATCGATCTGGCGGGTTCAGAACGTGCTTCAGTCACGAAAAATAAGGGCGAAAGATTATTAGAGGGCGCCAACATCAACAAATCTCTCCTTGCCCTGGGGAACTGTATCAATGCTCTCTGCGACCCTAAGAGTCGGGGTAATCATGTGCCCTACCGAAACTCCAAATTGACCCGTTTGCTCAAGCATTCCCTAGGAGGGAACTGTCGAACGTTGATGATCGTATGTGTCGCTCCCACCTCGGCCCATTACGACGAGACCCACAATACCCTACAATACGCCAATCGGGCCAAGGAGATCAAGACCAAAGCGACCCGCAACATCATCTCGGTCGACCGACACGTCAGTCAGTACGTCCAAGTGATCTTCCAGCTCCGACAAGAGCTTGAAGAACGCAAGAAGAACGAGGCCATCAGGGAGGATCGACTGCGGAAAGAGATCAGCCGCCAACGGGTCGAACTGGACTCAGCGCTCTCGAACGCCAAGAAGCATTGGAAGGATTACATGCTGAAAGCGCAACCGGCGAGCCATGCGACCGGTCGACTCGAAGGACTCGAATTCGTCCGCTCAACATTGTGTGTCTGGAATGAGCAGATGAACTCGGATCCGGATACATCTGAGGAGATAAAACAATGGCTCGTCGACGAGCTCAGTCCCCTGCTAATGAAGATCACCAACGAGTCTGAAGCCTTGCGCCAAGTGATCGAACAAGGATCGATTGCCAAGTCGATGTACGACGCTTGTGTGGGCTCTTTGGGTCGGACTGTCGATAGAAGCTTGGGCTCAGATGGCAAAACCTCCTTCGATAATGAACTGTCTGGTTGGACAAATGATGTCGGAAAGCTCATCTTAGAGAGCTTCCATAGCGAAGGAAGAGCTAAAACTTTGGCTAATCTAGTCGGCGAAATTGCCTCCTGGTTGATCGGAATCACTGCACAATTCTTCATCAAACATACCTCTGAGGAATCCCAAAGACGGTAAGATATATATTCAGATTGAATTTTCTCTCCAGTGGTGGTGATCAAATCTCTTGTTTCCTTTGTTTTAGGTTCACTGATGCCACCAAAGCAGCATTCCAATCATTTTGCAATCAAAACGCGACTGGATTTCCATCTAACATCTCTTCGGCGCCCTCTAATCAGTTGAACCTAGATCGTTCGCCACCCTCATTCACTGAAACGAGCAGCTCGACTTCCAAAACGACCAAGCCCCGGCGGGCGTCCTCCACCAATTCTTCGACGAAGTCCGCCAGTGCCTATTATGCAAAACGGATATCGCCCCGAAAGCATTCTATCTTTGCAGGCCGAGCCCAGCCATCTAACCCAGGTATCCTCAAACGGTCCACCGCAATCCCGGTAAAGTTAGATGTTCATTCCACCGAATCTCAAACAAAATCTACGAATGCACGGTCATTGAGCCAAAACGGGACTGGTGCAAGTAAGGCGGGTGGAGTTAGGTGGAGGGATGTCGAAAGTGACGGGGAGGAACGGCTGGCGTCGTTCGATCGAACAGGCTCGTCGAATGGGACTGGGCCGGAAGGAACGGATGAATCGATGTTTTCGGCGGATCAGTCGTCGATCCTTCTAGACCTACCCTCACATCCGTCGGAAAGAATTCTATCGAATGCGATCCTGGAGGGAAAGCCCTCGCCTAGCGCGTCGGAGAGGTCGACGGCCGAGGCCCGACCGAGCGAGCCTTCGTCGGCCGGCGGCAGTGGACGTGGTAACCGGATGAAGGCCGGCTATCTCTCCCGCAACGCAGCTAGCAACAGTGGACGGTCGATGATGGTTAGTACGCTGGACAGTCTGGGCGAGGAAGAAGAGGGCGTGGAGGGCGACGTGACGTTGAAGGTCACAGACGAAGAAAACAAGCTGGCCGTTGAGCAGCGCGTCCATCTGCCTCCATCCTTCAGCTTTAGCGGGTTCAATCCGGCGCCGTCGAGCTTAAGTAATTATCCGATGGCCGAAAGCGGGCCGACGACTCGAAGAATGACAACGCTTTCCAACCAAAGTACTAGCCAAAGCAAGACGGGCACTCAAGCCCATCCCACAAGGATTGGGAGTCGAAGGGATTCAGCAGTGGGACCGATCCGACATTCCAAGCCGACGGCGGCCTTGCGTCGACGGTCTCTGAACATATACCATCGAGAGTCGAACCCTGTTGGGGACAGTTTGGGGAGGAGTCGACTAACGGGAACGGGCCTCTCGTCAACAAGTTCGACGACTACAGCGACCCCGGCGACCAACAAGAGCGACTTTCCTCGTCGAGCCAGTCGGGTCCCCCTGATCAACTCCTCGCTGCTCTCCAACTCGCTCTCCGGCTGCGGGGGAAATTCGAGCCTTTCACGCTCTCCTAGGAAGGCCGCCGCACGCTCTCTCATCGGCTCAACTACCTCCTCCTCCGGCCCTGCCGCCAATAACACTCGGTCCCGATTGGTTGCTCGTCGCTCTATGGCTAATCTCCAATCCGGATCCTCTAGACCTACTACCACCACCCAACCCTCCCAACTCGAAGCCACCCTCAATCCTTCTTCAAGACCTCGCAGAATCTCTCTCTTACCCACACCCATCAATAACCCCAACTTCTCGTTCTCGAGTGGTAATAATTTTGGTAACCCTTCTGTTGACGGCTCTAACACTTCTATCTGTTTACCAAATAAAAAAGATATTTTTGGCTTGCCTAGTCTTTCCTCTTCTTCTTCATCTACTGCTACTTCTAATCATTCTTCCAACCACGTCTGGAGATAAATATCATTTCTATCATTTCTTCTCCCTTCTCCTTTTGTTTTTTTATCTGATTCATTCACTCACTCTTTCTCTCTTGTCTTTTTGTTTGAATACTAAATTTTTTGAAAAACCAGTCACAGTTCTTTTGAACACCTTTCTTTCCCTTTCCCTTTTTTTAAATCACTTATGTTTCATTCTTTTTTCTCGTGTTTGTGTGTGTGTATGTGACCAACAATCAACTAAAAGAAAGCATCTGGGACCAACAAAAGCAAAATGAGGTATACATAAATGATGGTTAGAAGCCCCCAAATCAAAGCCAGGTTGATCCTGCCAGCCAGCTTATTATTGTCTGTCAGGTGTGCACAGAATAAACCTGGCTTTGGCTCTAGGTTGCTTCAAAGACAGTGTTCTGCTGGCAACAGTTGCAACTCCTGGGTCTGTTGGCATTTTAGGTGTAATCATGTTGATCTTTAACATAATGATTTCCAGTGTGTATTGCAAGGCTAATCTATTGTAGACCACTAGCCTGAAATTGTTGTGTGGTGCAACAAGAAGGAGACAAAAAAGTGGAGCTGCAAAGACAAGCTTCTACAGATTTTAGTAAACAGAAATTAATAGGGGGTATCAAATATGACCAAATCCACCATTATGTGATTGACTGGTTTTCAAAAACCCACAATTTTTTGAAACATGCTGGTTTGTCATCTAACCCCTTTTGGAACCCACAGATGGGTTATTTATTTTTGGATAATTGACTGGTTTCAAAGGTGGATTTGGTCATATTACACTGCAAACAAAACTGGCTCAACTGCCTGCAGTTGACATATGTGAGCTCTGAGGAAGCTGGTGGTGTTACTCCAACCTTTCTCAAAGTGATAACTCAACCAAGCTTCAATGCACAGTCACTGTGCACATTGCACAGCAACTGTGCAAACATAGCTGCATATTTAAACAGGTGGAGATACACTGGCAGCTTGGTTGGAGCATGCTGGATGTCAACTGCAGGCAGTTGAACCAGTTTTTTTTTGCAGTGAATTAGGGGGTATCAAATATGACCAAATCCACAATTAAAACCAGTGAAGTAGGATTTTCCAAAAAAATTCACTTTCGAGAATTCTGAACAATTTTAGATTGATATCCATGGTTTTTCAAAAAGGTGGATTTTCAAAACTAGTTGATTAAATAATGGTGGACTTGGTCATATTTGATACCCCAATGTCTCCTCTTTTATCATTATTAATTTTTTCTTTTATTTATTGTGGCAAGTTGGCTCTGCTATAGTAGCCAGCTGACAGTAGATGGGTCTGAGGTTGGGTAGCGGCTTGGGAGGGTATGTAGGGTAGGGTCTGAGGGTAGGGTAGGTAGGGTAGCAGGGTCCTGGAGGGTAGGGAGTTGGTCTGGCCTGAGGGTAGCAAAGAACTGATCAATCAGTCAATCAATTGGTCAAGGTTTGGAGCATGGGTGGGAAGGGGACTCACAGGGGAAGGTGGGTAGGGTAGGGTAGTTTCACAGGTACAGCATGGATGGTAGGGGGTCTGTCCATCCTGAGGGTAGAAAACAAAACAACCAATTGTTAAAATTTAAAAGAGGAGAAAGGGGATTTGAACAGACTCTGGTGACTTTTGAAGGGACAAGATGGCACAAATCAAATGAGGAGGAGAGCTGATGAGTTCTGATTACTTGATGTAGGCTAGTTTTTAAAGGCTATCTACAAGTGATCAGAATGTGGTTGAGAGAAAAATGAATAAAAAACAATAATGAATAATATACTATTTTTGAGACTACACATGTGGAAAAAATTACTAACACAA
Source organism: Puccinia hordei (assembly GCA_007896445.1). NCBI lineage: Eukaryota > Fungi > Basidiomycota > Pucciniomycetes > Pucciniales > Pucciniaceae > Puccinia > Puccinia hordei. The sequence continues at coordinate 204,003 of RDRW01000429.1, read as the reverse complement.
CTCTACTACACCGGGTTCTTTGACTACAAGGTGTGAGAAGGCAGTACCATTTTTCTTACTAGTGATGCTATAAAAATGATAAAAAACATTCTTTATTATTCAATAATAAAAGGTCTTTTGGGGATGAGGAGACAGAATTCCAACACCAATCAATAATTCAATAAATTGGTCAAGGGTAGCATGCGTGGGGGGAGGGGGGACTGACAGGGGTGGGTGGGTGAATCCTCTTGGCTTGTTGTCCAGAAGGTCTTCCCCATGCAAAGTCAACTTCTTGTCCTTGGGGAAAATTGTGGATCAGTCAGTCTAGCACCTGATCATCCTTTTATCACCCGCATCAAGGTTTACCCTTCAATTTCTCATGCTATAAAAGCAACTTCTCAAAAGGATATGAAGGCTTTTCCTTCAACCTCTCACACTTTTAACAATTGCTTTGAAATCTTTGAGAGAGTAATAAAACAATTTGCGCAAAAGTCTGCATGCCAATCTCTGTGGTCTGAGATTTGAGGTCACAGTGGGAATACCAGGGGTGGGTGGGTAGGGTAGCAGGGTCCACTCCTGGGGATAATGATTTTCAGCCCTAGAGATACTCCAGAGTATCCTAAGCACTGACTAAACTACAAAATACAACAAAAATAATGTATTACTAATGTAAATAATAACATATCATAAAATATTATTATACCAATCAACTCAGAATGTGAAATTAAGTGGGGTAGCTCACTCAAACCACCACTAAATTCCTACTCCTTCTAGTACTTTATCACATGATAAAGATACTTTAAGAAAAAGGGAATAAAAGTATAAATTATTGATTAAAGAAATTATTGTCATAAAAGCTGAGAGACAATAAACTTATTTGCATAAATATTAGAATAATAATATTATGCTTATAAGAAAGAAATTACCTAAGTGCGTGGTAATTTCCCAGTATTGTTCTATTGAATGAATTGGCCCATGATGTGATTGGTTATACACACATGTCATGAGGTCATGGGGACATAGAAAATACTGTGCTCAATTCAATACAATTCCCATTACATCATGGTACATTTGAATTGTAATACATTAGAGCAGAATTTAGAATAAACATTCTAGAACCTTCCTCAAGGAACCTCTAGAATATAAAAGGAGGCCATTTCTGGCCTAGGATTGGTTCCTCAGCATATTCCCCCAGTACCACATTTGTAAGTACTCTGAATATTCTCCTCCTACTTTTAGAGTAGTGTTATCCCCTTTATCCAACCCACCTTTGTCACGCTCTGTGATGCCAAGGACTGGTATCCTTCTAGCTACACAAGGTGCAAGGCAAAAAACAATATGGAATAAGAGTTTTTGGGCGATTTTTAATATCTTTTGTTATTAATATAAAAGATATTAAAGGTTTTTAGGAGGGGCCTGCAAGCAGGGGTGGTTTAGTTCCCTCCAAAGGTTATTTAAGACCTTAATAAACTGGGGCCTGCAAGCAGGGGTGGTTTAGATCCCAGTGGTAATAGTGGCTGAAAAGGGCCACAACTCCTGAAAGAAAAAGACTTACTGTAGGCTTTAAGGGGAGGAGTGGGGACTTTTCAGAGGACAACTGGACACCTTGAAGCGGTTGGAAAGGTGTGGTGGACAGCTGGACAGAGTTGGAGTTGAGAGGAAGAGGCTTTGAGTCTTGAGGACTGATTTACTGGGCAGGACACTAGTAGGCTGGACTGGTGGAATGCTGGTGGTAAATATGATAAAGCTGGGGAATCCAAATACAGGGGGAAGAAAGGGCCTCTTAAATGCCTTTCTGGAGCCCTGATGGCGAAACATCAAGTGTTCTTTTGGCTATGGGAACACTACAAGGAAGGAGTTATCCTTAGTAGAAACAAATGATGTAAGTTATCAAATTATTACATGTACAGGCTGTCAATAATTAATACAGCCTGTCAGTCATCTGTAGACATCATCTGAGGGCGCTTCAAGAGCGCTTAGTTTGATGTACAACAGGTATTGATCACTTGATCAATAGAATAATAAATAAATAATCAAATTATAATACAGAATCTTATTTCTGTTTAATTTGGTTTTTTCATATATAAAGTTCTGTACCATGAGAGTTCTTGTCATACTTGCATGGAGGGCGCTTTTACAGCTCTCCATTCAATTATTTGACAAGCAAAACATCCTGGGAAAAGTGTCAACATTTATTATTTTCCCGTGATTAAAAGGGGGCATTGATAAATGCACGCCGATGGGCGCACACCCACGCCCATCGCACGCCGATAAAAAACAAGGCGTGTGCCCCGCACGCCTTTTTTTTAATTGGCGTGCGGGCTGCACGCCCATCCTCGGGCGTGGGCACGCCTGTAGATGGGCGTGCGTGCTGCACGCCCATCTACAGGCGTGCGACACTGCAGGCGTGCAGTCGCACGCCCTCTTCAGAAACAGGCGTGCGGCTCGCCCGCCCCTTCAGAAAAGGGCGTGTGGGTCGCACACCCTTTTTATGTGTATAGGCAGGGGCGTGCCCCCTGCCTATACACATAAAAAGGGCGTGCGACCCACACGCCCTTTTTATGTGTATAGGCAGGGGGCACGCCCCTGCCTATACACATAGATCGGCGGACCGCCGACCTATGTATATAGGAAGGGCGTGCCCCTTCCTATATACATAGAATCGGCGTGCAGTCGGCACGCCGATTCTATGTATATAGGAAGGGGCACGCCCTTCCTATATACATGCTGATGTCATGCGTACACCAGAATGTACGCATGACATCAGCATGCCCCCACCTGCCCCCTCCCCCCATCCTTTGCCGATTGGCCCTCCCCCCCCCTCCTGAAATCCCTCCCCAACCACCACCTCACCGACCCCACCACCCACCTTCCAGACCACCCACCCGTTCCGACCCACCACCCACCCAACCCAGCCTCGCCGACCGCCGACGCAAGCCGCCGGAACGACCCAGCCGCCCGACCACCTCAAGCCAGCCGCCAGGACATCGACAAGTAAGTCGATGTCCCCCCATCTCCCCCGTTTCCCCCGTTCCCCCCAATCCTCTGCGCCCCCCCTACCCCCTGCCCCTCACCCAAAACCCCGCCCGCTCCTGGGCCAGCTGGGCCTGGCCCAGAGGGGCCAGATGGGCCAGCTGGGCCTGGCCCGAAGGGGCCAGATGGGCCACCTGGGCCTGGCCCGAAGGGGCCAGATGGGCCACCTGGGCCTGGCCCGAAGGGGCCAGATGGGCCACCTGGGCCTGGCCCGAAGGGGCCAGATGGGCCACCTGGGCCTGGCCCAAAGGAGCCAGATGGGCCACCTGGGCCTGGCCAAAAGGGGCCAGATGGGCCAGCCAAAAGGGGCCAGATGGGCCACCTGGGCCTGGCCAAAAGGGGCCAACTAGAACCAGTGGCCCCTATGGACACATTCAAGGTGTGAATGTGCCACTTGGCCCCCTTGCAAGCCCCCCATTGCACCCAAGGCCCAGGAAAAATGTGCAAGGGACACATCTTGGCCTAAAGGGCCCCGGGAAATGCCCACAGATGCATATCAGGCCCCAAGTCCCCCGTCTAAGCCCCCTACACACCCAAAGTGCCCCCCCAAACCCCCCGCAAGGGCTGATATTCCCCTTTCTCATATTCTCACTGCAAAAGGTACTTAATTCCAGGAGCAGCAGCTGACATGTGTTTTACTTTGCAATCCAACCAACAGCAACACCGTTTTCTCCTCCTCCATCAAGCTTTAGACGTATTTCCACGCAACAACAATGTCTGGTAGTCATGAACAATCACGTAAGTTCTGTTTCCTCATAAGATGTATGACAATAAACCTCCTGCTTACCACTTTCCACCCCAAAACACTGCAAATCAGGTTTGGACTTCTGGCAAAAATGCACTGAGCTTGCTCAGCATCCCGCATGCAGTCCCGAGGAATACAAGTATCTGGAAGTTCTCGCCAACAAAATAAAAGCCGAATACAAGCAGTCAGACAATGAGGGTCATGAGTCCTCAACTTGCCCAGCTCCAACAAACACGTTTGACCCCCCAGCTAGCCAAACCATCCAACATTCCACTCCTAGTGTCAACCAACCACCCCCTAACCTCAACCGATTCATTCCTTGGTTTCCTGATCTTCCCAAAGACCTCCCACCACCTCAAAAAACCGCTCCACAACTGTCAGATTTTCTCTCAGCAAACAATGCGGCACCAACACTTCATCGCACACCAGAACCCACTCGAATTAACAACATACCAGCTCAATGGGACAACGAACCCGCTCCATTTGACAACGGCTTGCCCAACATTATGAACCCGGCATATGGCCCCATCCACCCAATAAGATCACCCAGGCGCAACAGCAAAGGCGAAAGCACCTTTCTCACCACCTCTAATGAGGCTTACCTTGATGGTATAACTACCGCCATGGAATCCCAAAATGCCAAACAAGCCTTGCATAACTTATCACAAAACCATGATGACAATATAAACGACCCGGATGCCGAGGGGGAAACCGACCCTGAAGAATTGGGAATCAACCCTCCAGCCTCACAAGTCTCTTTGCCGTACAACCATGGTGCAGCCCCACACCCACATTCCACTATCGTTGAAAGTCACCCACGCCGGGCTCGCTACCGCTATCCAACTGCAATATTTGTTGATCCTACATCCAAAAAATCCCGGCATCACACCCCAAGTCCAGACAATCCTCCCTCATGTGGTGGAAGCCCAGTCCCTCAACAGGGCTCCTCTACCTCTCATCAACAGATTGTGCGTATCGACCCAAGGGAAACTGGCCCAAACTTCCCAAGCCACCTATTCACTCCTCACCCAACTGTCCTAACGGCCGAACACTTGAAAGGCATGAAGTTCTCCCGCACCGCAACCACTAGTGCAGTGGACAGTTCCAGTTCATTGCCCAGCTCCAGTTCAAACCCCAGCAAGAGGTCAACAGGCCCTCCTCGCCCTGCAAGGTCCACACGGGATGCATGTGAGTCATCCCCCTCTCCTCTAAACATTAAACACTTCTCAAACTCATGTCTGTCTGTCTGTTGCAGCTGTGGAACTATTTTTACCAGGCCCACTGCTTCCAAGATCAGTGGTAGGAAAACTTGAACAACGATTTGGCGCGTGGCATTGCATGGTCCATCACATCAGCTGAGAAGATGATAAAGAACATCGCCTATGTCCTCAATCACCTCCCCCATATGCTCTCTCGTCATGGCCCAATGGACCACAATTTCAAGGAAAGAGTGTGGCGGGACGTTACAATAACTCTGGCTGCTTGCAAATCAGGTAATTCTCCTAGTTACTATCTATTTATTTAAAAATGACACTGACCAATTTTTGTGGTGCGGTTAAGAAAAAATCCTCCACCCTGCTACTTCAATGTCTCTGATCACTCATGACATGATCAACATGGATCAGATTGAAGTTGTCCGGGCCAACAAAAGCAAGACGATAACCAACCAAACTCAGGTACACACACTGGCCTCAAACATGGCATCATTCATCTCTCCTCCTGACACGGCATACCTCCGACTCAAATCTGCTTTACATCAATGCTGGGCTTTTCGTCATCTCGAACAGCAGGGCGCCCAATGGGAACCCCTTCCACTAGATACAACAAAGGTCCACTCTGCTCACTGGGGCTTCCAACGAACCTACGAGAACCTGGGGACATTCGATGCCAATTCACCAAACCTTGGCGGCCTCATGCTTGTGTCACAGCACCTGGTGGGGGCAATGTCAGCTCTGGCGTATATCTGCAGCTTATCCGACTTTACCCGGCCACGTCCAAAGCATACAAGGACGGATGAGTGCTCCACAAGGAATACACCCTCTCAGATCCAGATGCTAGCTGGTCTGCTCGTTTTTGGTCCAACATCAGTCTTCACATTCAACAGACAGACTGCCAGCAATGCCAACGCTTCAGCCTTGCTAGAATTTGGGGCCAAAGTCCTTAAACAAAAGGTGGATGGTGGTATTACTCTCCCAATGCCCCACCAAACTTTAGACAATGTTCGTATATATTTTCTGGACTTCTTGTGTGCTATGGGCTTCAATAAGATTGGTGAGAATGGATTCCCCCAAGTGGATTGGGAAAGAACCTACAAAGAATTTCACCACTACTTTGCTACTCACCACCTACTCCACATTTTTTCTCAAGATATAGAAATAGCTTTGTCCAACTATCACTTCTGACTTGTATGGTATTTAAATCCTATCCTGTGTCTCCAGCTCTACATGTTGCATGTTCTATTGATCACTTCCATCCAAATGATACATTATTTGCCTTTTGGTTTATCTATTTCCTACATTATAGGTGTCAGTCTTGGTGTGCAACTAAAACTTATTATTATACATATGATATGATACTAATAACTGAAAATTGTATTAATGATCAGTTAAAAGTATGATTACCTAACTTTATGCTTACATACTCATATACATATGCTTACCCCCAATTTCCAGTCACGGAAATGAGGTGTTGTGTAAATTAGGGGAGATAGTATAAATACAATGTGTTTTACTCAAACCCCGTGCACTGCAGTCCGCATACCTTGAAGTTCAACCCGTGTGACTGAAAGCCCGCGCCAAAGTTGGAATATAAGCCCCCGCGCAAGCATCAGGCCCCTTACAGGCTCTCAGCTTGGCACGCGGACTGCAAAGTCATCCAAGGTACACCCAAAGTAACAAAAACACGCCCAATTAACTTCATTACATAAGTTACACATGTAATGAAGATTAATGGGGACTAAATAAATGATTATACCAGATTGTATTATTATTTAGACATATAAATAAAATTATATTGACTGAACAAACAGTACAAATAATACTGCGGCTTATTATAAAATACAAATAAGCCACTAGTATTAATCTATAACAACCAGTACTAATGTACTACAGACTGTAAGTCAACATAAATAAATAAATAAACTAATAAAATCAATTGGTGACGTGGATTCAAAGCAGGGGCTGCTGACGCGTCACCAAGAAAGCAAAAATGGCCAAAATGTGGTCCAAATATCCCACAAGTTGGCCAATAATACCTACAGGGTCCCCAGAGGTCACTCAAGACTATTTAAGGAGGTCTTCAACCGCCCAAATAAAGCTCCTCATGCTTTTTTATACCCACCAACAACCTTACCCATGTATTATTAGATATACAACTTTTTAAAACAGTATGGTAAGCGTATTAGTAGTTATTAGCCCTGTCTTCCCCAACAACTCTACAGTGACCATCCAGCTCCACCATCCACCCATCAAAGCGCCCAAAACTGTCCAGTTTCACCCTGAATATCCCCAAGATCCCTCAAGGTTTATTACTAGTAAGTAATAACCCTTTTCTTGGAGATATTCCCCACTTACCTTTCCTGGTATTAAGCCACCCCTGTGTCAACAGGCCCCAGTGTTCCAGGTACTTAAATCCTCTGCAATTTATTTGCAAGCACCTGAGAGAGATTTAAACCACCCCTGATTTATCAGGCCCCTATTATATTAAATTTATTTAATATAATTATTACCTTATTTTTCCTATTTTTCCTCTAAAGTTTACGTCACAATTCCCCCGTTTTATTTGGGAATTATAACCTTAAAACCTTACCCAGAGTAATATCACTCTTTCCTTGTATCCTTGCACCACTTGTAGCTAGAAAGACTTGTCGTTGGCATCAAGGAGGCTGACAATATTCAGGAGTAATGTTGACAGCCATTACTCTACTTTGATTTATGGAAACAAATTTAATATAGTAATTACAAATCAGAGGAGGGGTGTTACATTGGCTTGCAAGTTTTGGAGTAAAGAAGTGTGGCTGGTTCAATGATGCTCAACCAACCAGCAGCTTGGCTCTTTGGAAATGATCTAGGTATGGACGGTGGAGGGAAAGGTACTAGGCCACGCTTGACTATAACATGTATCCAGTGATTCCCGTTAATTAGTGCAAGGTAGATTGGGCTTGCTGGTTTGGGGTCGGGTGCAACAGTTGAAGGGAGAAACGTCATGCAGCCAGCTGCTTGGTCGTTTGTGAGGAACACCACTGGCCTATTGTATGCATTAGCCAGAATAGGACCACCATCAAGCCTGCCCATCCACTTGGAAGTGGGCACTGGTCCCTTGGGATTCTCCACGCAAATGCTGTCGTAGGTCTTCTCGAACATTTCTGGTCCACCTAGCTTCCTCGTCCAAAGTGCCCTGTTGATCTCCAGCTCGTGTAACATGTCCAATCGCACTTGATACCACCCATTGTCTCTAGCATACGGGCCCTCGGGTTTTTCAGCAGCCAATGCATGTGCCACACAAGAATACCCACAGTTGCCATTGCCTTTTGGGTTATAACTTGATTGGACATACTTAATGACCCAAGGAGGTAACTCCTCAACCTGGGGGAGATGAGGGCAAATTCAGCATAAGCACAAGAGTGTGAGTAAATTGCTTTGCTCTCATGAGTAATCATCATGAATTCACACTATGTTCACTTACTGATTTATCAGACATAACCTCTTTAGAGGCTTGAGCCAGTGTCCCTAAGGTGGGACCACTTTTTACAACCATACTTTCATCCTGAATTCAACCAGAAAAGCCAATCAGTTATAATGTTGACTCATTGAATGGGCTCATCCTAACCCTTGAATTTACCTCCAAAGTTGGTGGCCTGGGGGGGTTATTGGCCTGATAATCACCTTCCGTATGGGACATAGGAATAGCATCCTGATTTGCAAAAATACAACAGAACAATTAGGCCAATCACTATTAGGAGAATCTTGTTGGTTTGATTAAAGGGGCTTACCAGGGAAGTTGACATTGAAGTCCCGGCAAGAGGAATATCAATCGGATTGTCCTCTGCAAATTCACATGCATCTCCTTCAGACCCAAAGGGATCTCCATCACTGCCATCAGATTGATCAATGGATGAGTCTGGTACTCCACTAGATGACCCAGAATGACTGCCTTCTGCGGAGCTCCCTTTTGCCAAAGACATCTGACTCATTGCAGATGATACTGAGGGCTTTTCTTCCATACGGCGTTGGGACTTGGGCCGGTCGGAAGTGGGGGGACTTGCTTTCCGCTTATGTGACGTGCGGCCTGGTTGGTAGTCTTTGTTGGCTGCATACGTAGATGGTAGCTGAGACTTTGGAGGTCGGCCTCGTCGCTTGGCCACACACAGTGGGCTCTCATTGTCTTCTTCAGAAGATGTTGCGGGATCAGGAGCCTTTCTTGGTCGGCCTCGGGGTTTTGGGGCGGTCAGTCTGGCCAAGGTGGGCAGCTCATCAGGGTCTTCCATTGATGAGCTGCTATCTTGTTGCAACTCGTCTGTCCTTCTCCGGCCCGCTTGATTCTGACTGGTCCTTGCGCGCTGTTTCCCTTTGGCTGTCTGTGCCTTTTCAATCTGAGACTCCACGATTTCTGCCTGAGTAGGATCTCGGGTTTGCACACGGCGGCTTCCATTCTTCTTCTTCCAAGGTTGATTTGGTTTGGATTTTTGTCTGATGGGGTCTGGCTCAATCAGTGGGACCACATGTGTGTTTGCAACAACTCGACGGAAATTCTTCATCAGTGCCGGCAAAGCTGTGGAGGGGTGAGATTCCAAGATCTCCTGCTTTAGCGCCTCAAAATCATCGTCAAAGTTATACGGCTCCTCATCAAGGTTCTGTAATTTAAGCAAGGTCAAACAGGATTAGCCAATGGGTTATGGAGGAGGGGGCAGATTTATACACTGACTGGTCCATCAGGGTTGTAACACAATTGCCACTGGGGATGAAAGTCCGCTGGTTCCACATCACCCTTCTCTTCAAGCAACTTTTCAATCAAGTGTGCACATGGGACCCCCATTCCCGCATTGAAGTTCCCCGTACACTGCCTGACCGGATCATCACGTTTGGCCTTCTTCATTTTCAAGTACTTATTGTACTCTCCAATTGCCAATTTGAGGGCATGGGTTGAGATCTTGGTGTGAAGCGGCTTGAAAACATTTGGGAGTCCGGATAGCCCTTTGATCCTTTCATGGCCAATGGTGACCTGTGCTTTGTCCAGTTGCCGGTCCACAGCTGATGAAATGGTCAGGAAGAGCGTAGCAAAGTCGATCTTGCCAGATGTCACGTATGTTTTGAGCCAGCTATGAGCTGATTCACCTCTAGATGACGTCAGATTCCCCAAGTGCGGGGTTTTCCCAGCCCATGCAGCCATGAATTGTTTGCGACAGGGCAGAACATGGTTCTGAAGGTATTCCAGAACATTTGCTCGTTCCCTGAGGTCCACCTGAAGCTTTCCCCAAGCTGTGTCGAATGAGGGTTCGTCCGGTGCGTATGTAACCTCGTGCCATAGCTTCATGAAATTTGTCCATTCGTCTGCCTCGGATGCAAAAGCCTGTTTGCAGTTGGTGACAATGTTCCGATCAATGTGCCAGGCGCATAGGTTGGAGGTTGCATTTGGGAAGTGCTCCGCAATTGCATTTCGGAGAGCCACCTCTTTGTCCGTCACAAAGACCTTTGGAGAGCTCTCTGGTTCCCATACCGACCTGCAAGATTTGATAGGTGTATGTAAAATTACCATCAGATTATCAATCTCATACTAAAAAAGACAATCACCACACTCACTTCAACTTATTCAGAGCCCAAGAGTATGCCGCATTTTTCTCATTCCTCATGAGACAAAATCCAATTGAGAACGAGCTGTTCGTGCAGGTCTGGCCACCAACATGCAGTAAGGGGTACTTGCAGAGGTTGGTCTTGTAGGTGCAGTCAATATTAACCACATGATGGAACTTGCGAGCAAGTAACATTGATCCAGGGTGCGCAAACCATAGGTAGAGGAGCTTTCCGTCATCATCGTAAACTTCATCGTGAACCCAGTTGGAGCCTTTGAGGCATCGTAGAAGATGGTTGATGGGGGTGTCGCCGGCCCTCCGCTGTATCTTCTGCGCTGCTTTTGTGTTGTAAATTGTCCTGTTTGTGACAAAGCGTCCCTCAGTTGTACTCAGCTGCCGGGCAATTGCCTGTGGTTGCAAACCAAGAGAGGCCAGTCGAGCCACCTCTGCTTGGCCCTCTGCCCCAAGTGTCTTGTGGATGGCCTCGTACTTGTGCTGGATGACATTGTGGTTGTGAGGGACAGTCTTGCTGCGGAGATCCCAATAGTTGTTTTCACGGTTCTTGGCACATGAACAGTGGCCCGAAATCTTGAAGGCGCATCCAACTCGCTTATTACGTGATTCATGAGCCCGAAAGGAGTCCACGGTGGTAGTGTCTTCTCCAGCCAGTGAGCAGGCAAGGTAAATGTTCTTCCCCGCCTTGGATTTTGAGACTGCCAGCCGATAACCATGCTCGGTGGCCCATGTGGACACAAATTTCTTCAGATCGTCAACACAGGTGAACAGGTATTCAGGTGGAGGGTCCATTGGCTCTACGAAATTAATTCCCATGAGCATCCATTGGAAACAGTATGATAAATCAATGAGGCACTGACCTCCCACAGAGTAGTCAAACAATCTGACATCCTCACTGGTCAGTAGGGCTTTGGGCAAAGCATTTCCATCCGGGAGATTTGGGGCCATCAACAAGTCATTGGTGTGGTGCGCAGATGCACTGGGATCTGTACAATAAAACATTGGTAAGAACACCGCAAAGGACTTTTCTGAGTGAAATCTACAATCACCTTGGGGATTTTCCTCAGTCATTGGAGAGGGAACAGACATTTCCAGGGGGATTGGGGAGGGAACAGACATTTCCTGGGCGGTTCTTGCAGGAGCCAGGACTGCAGACGGTACCACAGATGTTGTAGAGTTGGAACCACCTGATTCATCAATAAATAGTCAGCTCCCAATAAAGCAACTTTACCAGAGAAACTAAGACCCACCTTGAGCTTGATCCTCATTGGTTTGGGTGGGAAAAGAGGGAGCAGGCAGGTCATTTGCAGAAGGCAGGAAATCAGGGGGAAAAGCTGATGATTTACAGTTTGTCAGCTCTCAATAAATATACATTACAAGAGAAAGTTAGACCTACCTTGAGCAGTATTGTCAGTCATTTGAGGGAAAACCAAGGAAGCCAGTGGATCAATTGATGTAGGTAGTTGCGCGGATGGGGCAGGCGGACTTAAAGAGTCAAGCAGAGAATTGATTTCGACAGCGGATTGGTTGGTGTTGTTGTCCCAGTAGTATGTGGGCTGGTTGACGGACGGGTTGCTGGGTATTGATGCAGACAGGTTGCTGGGTATTGATGGTGGGTGTTGGATTGGTTGGGGGGCATTCCAGTTGTTGGAGTACATTTCCTGCTGTAATGTATAGGAGGTTGGTTGATTGGGTTGGTGGGTGGGAGGAATGTTGGACGTCTGGTGCAGGGGGATTGCTGGATTGGTGTAGTTTGGAAAGTTTGGATTGAGTTGGCTGGTGACTGGAATGTGAGGAAAGGCTGTACTATTGTTATAGGAGGCCGTTTGGGATGATTGGTGGGGGGGAAGGTTGTTGTATGGGTTGAAAGATGGTATTTGGTGGCCCATATGGGGTGCAGGTTGCCCGTGATTTGGAATTGGAAAGGCCATTGAGTTTGACGGGTATGCGGGGTGGCCATGGTTGGTGAAGCTGGGGTGTTGGTTTGTGGGATTATGTGTGATTGGGGGTATTGAGGATGCGGCAGCATTGTGTAGGTAATTGGGGAAGCTGGGGAATTGATCAGACGTTTGAGGAGGGATGGTGGAGTTGGATGGGGCATGGAACCAAGGGGGTTGCCCAAATGGGACTGGTGGTTGCGGCTGATGGAGGCAGGAGGAAGGACTGTGTGAGCCAGTTATTTAAGTAGAAGCATTGGGAAGTGTTTACATACATGCTGTGCCAAGTGAGACTGGGTGACATTAGGCTGACCACTGGCATGCATTATTGCATTAGGGTATTGGGGGTGCGGCTGATTGTGGACGCCATATGGGTTGGGAGATACGTGGTAGTAGGAGGAGTTTTGGCCTGGCTGAGACATTTTCTGCTGTAAATAACGGCCAAAGTGAGTAATTTTGGATGATATCTACTTTGATAGACATGCACTTACACTGCTGGAGGGTAATAAAAGTTGATGCGAAGAATACTTGCTGATATCTGTGCGTTCAGAGGAACAAGAAGAAATAATCAGCTGGCATGAAAATAATAATAATGAAGATGTGGAGAGATTAATTGGATCTGAGTGGAAGAACATCAAGTGCTGGTGTGCCCGTCCGGGGCTTGGACAAGGGGAATGGGGCCCTTGGATACCTATGCGGAGATATAAAGGGGCCCTGGCCTAACATGTCAAACTTGGGCGGCAGGGAGCACAGTTGGCTCCTTTTGGCCAGTCATAGTGGGCCCTGTTGGCCCCTTTACTAGGCCCTTTGGGGCTTGTCCCACTGTCAATACAGGGCCTAATGGGCCCTGAGTAAATTTTTGGTTTTTCTTATCAGAATCTTTTTTTTTCTTGATTTATTTATTTTATTTTTTATTTTTATTTTTATTTTTATTTTTATTTTTATTTTTATTTTTATTTTTATTTTATTAATTTTATTTTTATTTTATTTTATTTTTATTTAATTTAATTTTATTTTATTTTTAATTTTTTTTTTTATTTTTTTAATTTTTTAATTTTTTAATTTTTGATTTTTTTTTTATCTTACGGGGGCACGGTGCGCACGGGGCGCACGGGGGGCTCAGGGGGCACAGGGGGCTCAGGGGGGCTCAGGCAGGATAAAAAAAAACACCCACATTTGGGTGGGTTGGGTGGCTTGGCTCGCTTGGATCGGGTCGGGTGGGTCGGATCGGGTCGGGTGGGTCGGATTGGGTCGGGTGGGTCGGCTTGGGTCGGGTGGGTTGGCTCGGGTCGGCTGAGTTGATGTGGAGGAGGGGCTGTGAGGTGGGGGGGAAGTGATCGAGTGAGGTGGTGGTTGCGGTTGAAATCCGCGGAGGGGGAGGGGGGGAGGGGGCGGGTGGGGGCATGCTGATGTCATGCGTACATTCTGGTGTACGCATGACATCAGCATGTATATAGGAAGGGCGTGCCCCTTCCCATATACATAGAATCGGCGTGCTGACTGCACGCCGATTCTATGTATATAGGAAGGGGCACGCCCTTCCTATATACATAGGTCGGCGGTCCGCCGATCTATGTGTATAGGCAGGGGGCACGCCCCTGCCTATACACATAAAAAGGGCGTGCGACCCACACGCCCTTTTCTGAAGGGGCGGGCGAGCCGCACGCCCTGTTCTGAACAGGGCGTGCGACTGCACACCTGCAGTGTCGCACGCCTGTAGATGGGCGTGCAGCACGCACGCCCATCTACAGGCGTGCCCACGCCCAAGGATGGGCGTGCAGCCCGCACGCCGATAAAAAAAAGGCGTGCAGGGAACACGCCTTTCTTTTTATTGGTGTGCGTTCGGCGTGGGCGTGCGCCAATGGGTGTGCAAATATCAATGCCCATTAAAAGGAGCTTGTCATTTATTTTAATTGTACAAGTTCTTTTAGACTTGTTTGAAGTATTCTGATGTTTTCTTTATCCCCTGTTTCGTGTCTTTCATTTGTTATGATCTTATTTAACTTATACTGTATGTATTTGTATAAGTTAATAATAATACAAAGACTATAAAACAGCGTGATATTTATGTCAAATGTTATTTAATATTTTATTTATGTGTTTAAAGGATAATTACATAGTTTATTTAAGTAATTATCCCGTATTTTAAGGACTTCTACTTACTAGAATACTCTCATATTACATATTTTTATACCTAGTAAGTATTTTAGCGCTTAGTAGGAGTATTCTTTAAGTTAATTTTATTATTAGAAGGAGTAAGTTTTCTAGGGTACTTTGGCTGAGGTACCCTAGGTTATTTTACTTGCTCTTTCAGAATGTGAAATAACATTCCCACTTATCTCAAAGGTTAATGAGTTATTATTTACTTTATTTACAATTTATTTATTATATTTGTTTATCACATTATTACTATGTAATAATGTTTATATTCTAATATGTTATCTTTTTCTTATGTTTATTATAATTTATGTTACATTATTACTTATTTAATAATGTCTCTTTCACATTATTTTTTATTAATTAATTATTACTAATTTATTGTTCTAGTCAGGTTGTCTCTGAACTAGTAGCAAGCTGACAACCTTATTTACTGGACTAGTTATCAAGCTATCTTAGAACATCCCCATCTTAGACCTTGGACTATTCCTTATAAAGCAGTTGCTGAAAGACTACCACCTCTGACAGTAGCCAATCAGCTCAAGTGCTTGCCAGCTGCTTAGTAACAATTTATATTGTTACACTCTCAAAAAGACAGAAAGATAGCCAAACCTATATGGTTAGCTGTTAGTCTTCTCCTGATTGACTTATTTGTATATCAAAGGGACAATTACAAAGGAGTTTTAGGTTATCCTCTGTGCATAGTTTGGACACTATAGAGAGAATAAGACTTGTGATTATTCTGATAACCTTTCAGCACAGTGATAGTACCTGGCTTTTTATAGACATTAAGCCAGTGTTTCATACACATAGCTGACAATGATGGTGTGAGGGTAGCAGGTATGGCCTGATGGGGGTTGATCTAGGATAGGTGTGTGATTTGGGAGGTGGGTGGGTAATGTGTGAGGTTTGTGGTTGATGGGTAGGCAAACTGAACAAAATATTAATAAGTAAGTACAAAAAAAGTGAACTGGGAATTTGTTTGTTTAAAAAAAACACAAGTTGGGAAGAGGGAATGGGATGAATTCCCATGGGGAAAATAATTTGAATTAAACTACTAAAAGCTGTCATGTTAGTGGTTAAAATTCAGTGTTAGCTTATAATTCTCAAAGCTAACCTGCAGGGAAAAATTTAGCCAACTAGCAGGAAAAAAAAGCAGCTAACAGCTAATATCTAGTGGAGTGTAGTGTGGATCTGATGTTGCAACACTAATTTGGACTTCAAAATGTGTTAGAAGCAAAAATAATTATGCTACTTGTTAGCCTAGTGGTGATTTTGAAACGCCAAAACTACAAAAAAAATTGGTTGAGAAATTTCTTGCTATGCTAGCTGTTAGTTTAGAAGAGTGTAGCATCAGCTAGCATGAAAAATTTTCTGGAACACAGAAAGTGCTACTACACCCACAGTTAGTGGTCAAATACTGTAGCAGTCCAGTGTTGGTTATGCTAACATTTAGTGTAACTGGGAACATTGCTAAACTATTTGATAGCTTAGCTGAGAATACCACTATGCTTAAGGCAAGTGTAGCATTATTTTCTTCTAAATTTTCTGCAAAATGGCTAAATTGATTCCCATTGAGTATTAGCTAGCTTTTGGAACTAGTGCTAACACTACACTATTAGTTTTTTTCTTCTCCAAAACTATTTTAGTGTTAGCTGACTACATTTACCTGCTAAAAGTAGCATTTTGTTAGTTTAGCTGACAAAGCCTAACATTAAACTATGCTACCACTACTTTTATGAGTTTAGATGGCCCACCCTTGGTGTGAAGCTCCTGTTTCCAGCTGCCACATTCCTGAGAGGGGTGCCATAAGTGACCTGCATGCCCTTTACTACATGGTCTTACAGAACACATACTCTTCTAGAAAGGTGCTCATGCCCCAAAACAGGGTATGAAGCCTGAACAACCATTTTAAATTGGGTGTGCAGCCTGCACTTCCTTATCTTTCAAGGGTTTGCATTTCTCAACACCTGCTTTCTTTGGGAAGAAGAAAAAGCGGGTGGTGAAGTTTTAACACCATTTTTTTAAAAAAAAAGTTTAACACTATTTCAACCTGCTTTTAGTTGGGTTTTATCAGTTTTAGCTGACAAAAAAAGCTACCCTAACTGTTAGTCTAGGACTGCAAGAAAAAGCTGCTTCAACTGCCATCAGTTGACATGCAAGAGATTTGATCTTACCCAAGAAAATCTTGGATAAACAGTGAATTTTCACCAAAATTAAAACTCAAGTAACCTTCAATTAAGGAAAAGGCTGGATTGCTGTACTTCAACCAATAACAGGTGAAGTAGTTTTGTTTGCTGTGTATGAGTCTTGTCAGCTACACTAACTGTAAGTGAAGTGCTGTTCTCAGCTATGCTACCTGTTAGTGTAGGGCTCTAATCAGTTAAAAAATTTAAATTTATTCAACAAGAAAATTAAACCTCTCATTAACCAGGGCTGCTGGAGTAGACAAAGAATAAATTTATGTTTGTAACCTGTGGACGGAATAAGGGTGCGGACACCCCGCAGGCCCCCCTCGATCTACCCCCCGGTCCGTTCATCCATCCACTCGGGGTGTTGAGATTTTTGGTCAGGAGAGGAAAAAAAAAAAAAAAAACCCCTGGAAAACCAACTAAGAACCACGAATCTATCGAAATATCGCCAGAGGAAAAGATTAGAAAGTATCGAATGGAGAAAACTACCTCGAACAGAACAAGAACCAGGAAACAACCACATCTTACCACCATCAAAGTAAGCAAA
Organism: Puccinia hordei; assembly: GCA_007896445.1. Lineage (NCBI taxonomy): Eukaryota > Fungi > Basidiomycota > Pucciniomycetes > Pucciniales > Pucciniaceae > Puccinia > Puccinia hordei. The sequence continues at coordinate 186,611 of RDRW01000429.1, read as the reverse complement.
CATCTCTAAGAAACAATCCGAGTACATCAATACTCACTAAATCATAATCTACCACAGGATAACCACCTCAAAAGCTCACCAGGTCTCGACCGATTCGATGATCTACTCAACCGATTACGCAGATCAACACTGGCAAAAGATCGTAACCCAACCCCATCCACACACGTCCCAAAACAACTGATCACAGACCTCAGTGTAGATCAGCTTGAAAATCAAAACACAACCTCCCTCAAGCTTGACCAGAAACCGAGCCCACTACTACCAGACCCACAAATATCACCAAGCGTACAATCAGACCTCAAGAAACCCGCCAGTAACAGCAGCAAGACCTCCAAATCACCACTCCCAACCCCCAAGACCAACCCATGTATCGTCAACCTCTCCTCCTCATCCACTACCTCCGATCAACCCCCAAACGAGCCAGCAACATCACCTGTCTCAGAAGACCAACCAACACCCAATAGACTCGACTGGGCCACTCTGGTCGAAGCTGCAAGACAATCGGATGCAGAAGAAGATCAATTACCTGACCTGACCGAATGGGCAACCAAGGACGAAAGCAAATCGGAACAGGAACGTTTGATCTGCTTAGACCTAGCAAGCCGCCAGCCCAACGAGATCCAACTCAACGTCCAATCCCGCTCCGAAATCTCAGCCTCACTTGGAACACTAGTCAAGATCCAGCTCGGAGGATCGATGGTCCCTACCCCTGAGAACCAGCCTGCTCAAGAACGACAGCCTGCAAGAATAAACCCTGACCAGCTTCTTCTGCCCGCCGTTTCCAGTAAAAGCCCTTCATCGCCTCCCTCACATCGAAGAAACCTCAACCCGATATCCTCTTCTTCGCGTCTGCTCAACCAAAAACAAAAACAATCAATCGCCCGGCTGATCATACCTGTCCCCTCACCCTCAACACCAACAACAACCAGCACTACTACCACACCTCTACCCTCCTCATCCCTGCCCTCTGGCCCTTCCCCGCTCCACCCCCCGCTCTCCTCTACCACGTCTTCTTGCTCTAATACAGCTCTCCTTCGACCTATCTCTCCCTCATCCTCCTCCGCGACTACTACGATTCTTTCGCCGAGAAAAGACCCCACCAGATCTATCGACCCTTCTGCCCTCCGTCGAGTCTCTAACTGCCTGCCCTCTTCTACTACCACTACTCTCGTTGAAAAATCTCAATCTCCTCCTATCATACAGCTCAACCAACCCTTGGCTCAATCTCCCCTTCGAACTACTCGTCCCCCTTCCTCTTCTTCTCTAACAACAACAACCAATAAAACCTCCAATAATCATATCCCTTCCTCATCTTCTTCTACAACTTCTTCCAAGAAAAAAACACCCCTCGATCCGACAGTTACTCAGAATAGTAAGGAAGTTCGTAAGAAAAATAACAGAAGGAATAACAATAATAAGCAAATCGAGAAGCCGAAAGAAGGAAAGAAGCATAGCTCTAAACCAACTTCCACGCATCACACCTTATCTCCATCCACTCCCCGTAACCCTTCATCTGCCAGTTCTTGTGCAACGTCTACAGGTATTGAACCATCCCGTCCCTCTCGTCATCTTCCTCCTCCTCATCCTCCTACTAGTAGCAGTACTCTTAAAACAGGAAAAGTTTCAGTAAATCTATTCGATAAACTTACCGGTGGAACTCTCTTGAACCATCATCATCATCATCACCCGTCTTCTTCTTCTCCTTCCTCTCATCTCTCTTAATCTCCTCATCTCTTCTTAACTTTTTCTTTGGGTCTGGGGAAAAAGTAAGGTGAATCAACCATGGAGGAATGTTTGTCTTGGGAACTTGTTGATTTAGTTTGGTTTGGCTATACATGTATACACACGCATAACACAAGTTCAAAGTTAGATAGTCTCTCTCCCTATATATATATAGAGAGTTAATAGCATGTAATAAATCCTTCTCTTGAAAATCAATTTCATTCTCTTTTTTTTGGACTTTGGATATATATGTGTGTGTGTATAAAATTACAAGATTAATAAATATAAAGTGGAATTGTATATGCAGGTGAAAATAAAGAGGTATCCATCAATATTTTTGATTGTTTGTTTGTGTGTGTATCAGCTGGGTTGGTCCCTCTGTAGTTGGAGGGTGTAGGACTCTGAAAGTAGGGTCTTATAGACACTGCAAGGACATACTGGCTAGTTTGCTGGTAGGTGTCATTTGGCTTGTGTAGAATGCTGTGCCCAAAAAATAGGTTGTTTAGCAGATAAACTCCCCCCAAAGGAAAAATGTTATACAAGTAATGTGATTTATTTATAGTATTGATGGGTATGTATTTTGGATTGCTGAGGTTGTACATGCATGCATGTCATAATAGTATTTGTTTAAATGTAAGTAACTCATGTGTATGTTCTGATAATACAGTCAACTCAGACAAGCTTTCCAATCCCCCCCCCCTTTTTTGATTTCCCCCCCTCCCCAATTTTTTTCTTTCACCCACCAAACACCAGCAGGGAATTGAAGTTCAATCTGCTGACTATCTCCAATTGGCCCAGCCAGTCATCTGCTTTAAACAATAGCCATCACCCATCATCTTGCCAGGAATTCTTCCCACCCCCTATGATACAAACAGGTTGATCATATTCACCTGGTAATTTCCCCCCATACCCCATGGCCAAAAGAAGTGGACAGAGGGATCATTAAAAATTAATTAATATTTGAAGAGGAGGTTTCTTCCCCTAATTGAAGAAAAATCTCCCCATCAGTTTAATCATACATTAGATAAATTATGTCAGCCTGGGTGTGGAACTAACCGTGGTTAATGGTTGTAACTGAGTTAGGTTGATGGTGTAAAGTGGTTTGGGTAATGGTTAAGTCCTGTAAAAAAGGTACTTCCTCAATCAGTAAGTCTTGTCTGAGAGGCTTGCTCTAATTGCTCTAATTAGGCGCATCCAAATCAATACAAAGCATTAATAGGCATCCAAGGAGAGACTCAACTTGGGTTCGTGGTTTCTACCTTATTGAAGGTAGGTTGTGGCCAATTCTTGAGGTAATAACAGTATTAAACTATAGATTATCCAGAATTGGGGGATTGTTGGAGAATGGGGAACTAAGCAAGGTAAATAACTCTAAGTTATGTACTGTGCTGTGGTGTTCTAAATATTCTCTGGGGGATAAACAACTGTTTACAGTCTGTTTATATATTGTAAGAGCTCCTCAAGGGGGAACTGTGAGCGCTTCCATGACCTGGGAGGTACTGTGGAACTTCAGGGGTAAGACAGATCCTTTTGGGAGGATCTGTTAATGTTTATGATGTGATTTCTACTAAGGCTGTGTTATGGGACACATCTTTGATCAGTAGTCCTTAGTGGGATTGGATCACATCATGACATTTGTATTAATTGATCTGTTATTAATATTAATAAAGTTATTAACTTATAATGATGTCATTTATTATTGGTGCATCTTATAAGTATTAATTATTATAATATTAATAAGTTCTTTTATTAATAAGATATTACAGTACATATCTTATGTGTGAAATATTCCAATGTTAAGGAATGTGGGCCTAATCAGAGGGGAAAGAGTGACATCTGTTACTCTGGATATTTCACGTGAAAGGAGGGCAAGGGGCCTACAAGTTATGTATCTTGTATAACAGGAGTACATAGCTTAACCAGAATTATTCATATGTTATTAATGAATATATTATTAAAGTATTTATATTAATTATTGTAATTAATGTACTTTGATAATAATAGTAATGTAATACTAATGAATGTATAATAATAATAATATTATTAATAATAGTAGTAAGAATAAATAAGAGTAGTAATTATTATTAGAGATAATAATAATTACTGATATTTTGCAGTTACGTGGTACATGTCAGGTACTGTGATATGTACTCAGTGGCTGACAACTTATTATAAGACAAGGGCAATTCCCCCAAATTTGGGGACTTGGGGTGAATTTTATTTAGAGTGGGTGTGTTTTTTTTTGGGAGGGGGAAATGAATATTACCAAAATGAATTATGGTGTAATTATCTAAATTTCAATTCACAAAACATCAGATGACACAAAAAAAACAAAATTGGAATGAAGAATAAAAGAAAAAATTCAAAAAGGAAAAAAAAGAAAAAAGAAAAAAGAAAAAAGAAAAAAGAAAAAAGAAAAAAGAAAAAAGAAAAAAGAAAAAAGAAAAAAGAAAAAAGAAAAAAGAAAAAAGAAAAAAGAAAAAGAAAAAAGAAAAAGAAAAAAGAAAAAAGAAAAAAGAAAAAAGAAAAAAGAAAAAGAAAAAAGAAAAAAGAAAAAAGAAAAAAGAAAAAAGAAAAAAAAAAAAGAAAAAAGAAAAAAGAAAAAAGAAAAAAGAAAAAAGAAAAAAGAAAAAAGAAAAAAGAACAAAAAAAAAAAAAAAAAGAAAAAAAAAAGAAAAAAGAAAAAAGAAAAAAAGAAAAAAGAAAGACAAAAAAAAAAAAAGAAAAAAGAAAAAGAAAAAAGAAAAAAGAAAAAAGAAAAAAGAAAAAAGAAAAAAATCAATTGAAAAACAGGCCAAATTGTAATTGACAAAAATTGCAAAAAATAAAAAAATGAAATAAATTGTTGTGATTGAACATGTGAAAGAACCTCTTTGTAAAAAATATTTGAATTTTGGTATGAAGGAGGGCCAGATTCTGACCAATGAATTACAACCTTTGTTGTGTGACTGGACTTGCTTTGAGAAAGTGCAACATACAGTTGCCCATGACTCAAAACAGATTCAAGAAGCACAATACCAGCATTTCCAATGGTCTGACCCTGAGACTTGTTGATTGTGAGACAAAAAGAAAGATTGACAGGAAACTGGGTGCATATTAGCTTGAAGGGGAGTCAAGTTGCTTCAGGGTTAGATATGACTGTGATGCAAGGTATGGAAACCAATTCACCAATTCTGTTCCTGAAGCCACTTTTGATATAATTACTGAAGAACTGAAGTTTTCCACAATCAATCTGGTTCCATTTCAAAGTCCAACTTTTTGATCCAGGTTCCTTAGCATGATAATCAGCACATCCTGATTTATTTGAAGAAGGTTGGGGGGAAATCCAGATAGTTGAATGCTATTAATATAATCAAGCAAGTAAAGACCTTGAGGATTTTCCTCTACTGAATCATGACTTGTGTAGAAATAATTTCAGATGAGACATAACTCAAGACCTTTGAATTGATTTGATTCACATGGTTGTTCTTGTAGGAGATGATTTCCCATTCTTTAAACCAATTGGGATGGAAACAGAGGGTTCAAGTGATTCTGAGTGCTGTCTGTGGTGCTGCAAGTTGCCATGGTGGGATTGTGAGTAGCCTTTCAAATGAGATTGAGAAGAAGGAGAAGCCCATATGAGCTTTGGCTCTGAATGTTGGTCATATTTTGGTGTGATGGGTGATTATCAGGGTGTGGTGGGTAATTGTCAGCCCTAGAGATACTCCAGAGTATCCTAAAGACTGACTTCAATGTAAAATATTAATAAAATATTGTATTAGCAATAATATATACTATAATATTATTAAAGTAATCAACTTTTCATGTAAAATTAGGTGGGGTACCTCACTCAAACCACCACCAAATTCCAACTCCTTCTATTACTTTACCATATCTCAAAAGGTACTTAGTAGGAGATGGAATAACTGTAAAAATATAGATTATAAAGTATTGTCATAAAAGCTGAGAGACAATAAACTTATTTGCATAAATATAATAATAATACAGTTATGCTTATAAGAAAGAAATTACCTGAGTGCGTGGTAATTTCCCAGTATTGTTCTATTAAATGAATTGGCCCATGATGTGATTGGTTATACATACATGTCATGAGGTCATGGGGACATAGAAAATACTGTGCTCAATTCAATAAAATTCCCATTACATCATAGTACATTTGAATTGTAATACATTAGAGCAGAATTTAGAATAAACTTTCTAGAACATTCCTCAAGGAATCTCTAGAATATAAAAGGAGGTCATTTCTGGCCTAGGATTGGTTCCTCAGCATATTCCCCCAGTACCATTTTTGTAAGTACTCTGAATATTCTCCTCCTACTATTAGAGTAGTGTATCCCCTTTATATCCAACCCAACCTTTATTACTGGAATAGTCTCAAGTTACCTTAGAATTCCCCATCTCTTGGCCTTGATCTGTTCCTTAGAAAGCAGTTGCTGCAAGACTACCACCTCTGACAGTAGCCAATCAGCTTAAGTGCTTGCCAGCTGCTCAATAGCAATTCTTATTGCTATATCTTTCCCAAAAAGACAAAGAATAGCCAAACCTACACGGTTAACTATTAGTCTTCTCGAATTGAGTGATTTGTATATCAAATATTCAATTATAAGGAGTTTTAGGTTATCCTCTGTGCATAGTTTGGACACTATAGAGAGAATAAATTTACACATTTATTCAGATAACCTTTCAGCACAGTGACAGTACCTGGTTTAATTGTAAAATTAAGCCAGTGTTTCATACACATAGCTGACAGTAATAATGAGGATGAAAAGGTGATAACAGATGTTCATGAGAATGGGATGGGTGATGAGGTGGTTGTGACTGATGTAATTGATAAAGAGTGCTATGAGCACGGTGAGAAATAGGGACGCGTGAAGAATGTGACATTGGTCTTTGATTTTGAGATTCATGATGATGGGAAGGGTGATATTGGTGGAGAGTATTGGGTTTCAGAAGGAGGTGTTTTGATGATTGTGAATGCAGCCTTTGGGATTGGTTTTTGGATTGTGAGTGGTTCAGGTTGTAATAAGGGTCCCAAAATGTTTGAGAGTGGGAAATATCATGGTTTTGGATTGTTGATTCATTCTGGAAGGTGTGTGAGAAAAAGTTGTTGTAAATTAAGGTTGAAGGAAGGTGTTGATGATATAAATTGTTAGAGTGATTCACATTTCCATCAACAGGAAGTCTCTGGCTATGATGAAATGTTTATTGTTGTTGTTGATTAGCAGATCTTCCCTGTTCTTTTCTTTTGGTTTCATAAGCTCTTCCCCAGTAATCAAACCTGAAGCTCACATTTAAAGAAAAAGAAAATTATCATGTGGAAAAGAAAAATTTTGATGATTCAATTTAAAAAATATACCAAGTATTTCATTTGAGATTTTTGGTGTAAAGAAAATGATCAAGATTTAGTACAATCCTTTTTTTTTATTGTATTCTTTTGTTTTGCATTGGATTTCAAAGTGTTTGGGTGTGTGTACAAACAAAAATTTGTTGGTCAAAATTATCTTTAATGTGGGTTTTGCTTTTTTTGATTTTTTTTCAGAGGGGGAAAAGCAGATTCAAAGGACAGACATTGCTGATGGCTGTCCTGTAAAGAATTTGCAAAGTCTAGAAAATGATTTTCAACTAACTGGACTCTATTCCACCTAATGTGGTGTGTACAAAAACGGATACAAAAAGGTCTTACACTTTTAAAAGTGTAGTAAGAATATATATCTGCATCAATATATAGGGGCTTGATAAACGCACACCCACGCCAGGGGCGTTTGGCGTGGATTGACGCCCCTACCAGCCCAAATTGGCGGGTTTGGCGGGCACACCAATGCCCGTTGGCGTGATTCCAGGTACACCAACGGGTGGCACGCCAAGTGCCAATCCCTTGGCGTGCATGTGAAACACAACAATGGGGATTGGGGTGCTTTAAGAGCACGCCAATCTCCATTGGCGTGCTCGTTGAAGGCCCACCCGCACGCAAATATACATGCAGGTGGGCCCACACGCCTGGGCCTATGGCCTATGGGAGACTTATATAGTCTCCCATAGGCCAATAGGCGGGTTATACAGCCTCAATTGGGGAGGAGTTCCTCCCCAACAATGAGGTTATACAACCTCATTGCCGGGGAGGAACTTCTCCCTGACAATGTGGTTATACAACCTCATGGCCGGGGATGAGTTCCTCCCCGGCCATGAGGTTGTATAACCTCATGGCTGGGGAGGAGTTCCTCCCCTTCCATGAGGTTGTATAACCTCATGGCTGGGGAGGAGTTCTTCCCCTTCCATGAGGTTGTGTAAACTCATGGCTGGGGAGGAACTCCTCCCCAATGATGAGGTTATACAACCTCATTGTTGGGGAGAAGTTCCTCCCTGGCCATGAGGTTGTATGACCTCATGGACAGGGATGATCTCCTCCCCGGAGATGAGGTTGTATACCCTCATCACTGAGGAGGGCTGGGGTGACAGACCAGACAAAATCATATTGGCTGGTGTCACGCTCTGTGATGCCAAGGAATGGTATCCTTCTAGCTACACAAGGTGCAAGGCAAAAAACAATATGGAATAAGGGTTTTTTGGGTGATTTTTAATATCTTTGTTATTAATATAAAAGATATTAAAGGTTTTTAGGAGGGGCCTGCAAGCAGGGGTGGTTTAGTTCCCTCCAAAGGTTATTAAGAACTTAATAAACTGGGGCCTGCAAGCAGGGGTGGTTTAGATCCCAGTGGTAATAGTGGCTGAAAAGGGCCACAACTCCTGAAGGAAAAAGACTTACTGTAGGCCTTAAGGGGAGGAGTGGGGACTTTTCACAGGGAAACTGGACAGCTTGAAGCGGTTGGAAAGGTGTGGTGGACAGCTGGACAGATTGGGAGTTGAGAGAAAGAGGCTTTGAGTCTTGAGGACTGATTTACTGGGCAGGACACTAGTAGGCTGGACTGGTGGAATGCTGGTTGTAAATATGATAAAGCTGGGGAATCAAAATACAGGGGGAATAAAGGGCCTCTTAAATGCCTTTCTGGACCCCTTATGGCGAAACATCAAGTGTTATTTTGGCTATGGGAACACTACAAGGAAGGAGTTATCCTTAGTAGAAATAAATGATGTAATTTATCAAATTATTACATGTACAGGCTGTCAATAATTCATACAGTCTGTCAGTCGTCTGTAGAAATCATCTGAGGACGCTTCAAGAGCTCTTAGTTTGATTTACAACATGTATTGCTCACTTGATCAATAGAATAAAAAAGAAATAATCAAATTATAATACAGAATCTTATTTCTGTTTAATTTGGTTATTTCATATATAAAGTTCTGTACCATGAGAGTTGTTGTCATAATTGCATGTTGGGCCCTTTTGCAGCTCTCTATTCAATTATTTGACAAGCAAAAAATCCTGGGAAAAGTGTCAACATTTATTATTTTCCCGTGATAAAAAGGTGCTTGTCATTTATTTTAATTGTACAAGTTCTTTTAGATTTGTTTGAAGTATTCTGATGTTTTCTTTGTCCCCTGTTTTGTTTCTTTCATGTGTTATGATATTATTAAACTTATACTGTATGTATTTGTATAAGTTAATAATAATACAAAGACTATAAAACAGTGTGATATTTATGTCAAATGTTACAGAATATTTTATTTATGTGTTTAAAGGATAACTACATAGTTTATTTAAGTAATTATCCCGCTTTTTGAGGACTTCTACTTATTAGAATACTCTCATATTACATATGTTTATACCTAGTAAGTATTTTAGCGCTTAGTAGGAGTATTCTTTAAGTTAATTTTATTATTAGAAGGAGTAAGTTTTCTAGGGTACTTTGGCTGAGGTACCCTAGGTTATTTCACTTGCTCTTTCAGAATATTAAATACTATTCTCATTTATCTCAAAGGTTAATGAGTTATTATATATTTTATTTTATTTATTTATTAGGGGGTATCAAATATGACCAAATCCACAATTAAAACCAGTGAATTAGTTATTTTGACAAAACTTCACTTTTGAGAATTCTGAACCATTTTATATAGATATCCATGGTTTTTAAAAATGGTGGATTTTCAAAACCAGTTGATTAGATAATGGTGGATTTGGTCATATTTGATACCCCCTATTATATTTGTTTATTGCATTATTACTACATAATAATGTTTATATTTTACAATGTTATCTTTTTCTTATGTGTATTATAATTTATGTTACATTATTACTTATGTAATAATGTCTCTGTCATAATTATTTTTTATTAATTAATTATTACTTTATTTATTGTTCTAGTCAGGTTGTCTCTGAACTAGTAGCAAGCTGACAGCTGGCCTGCCAGCTGGCCTGCTGAAAAAGGTGGGCCAGCTACGCTAACAGTAGCGGTAGCGTAGCATAATGTTAGGTTTTTTAGCTACACTAACAAAAATTTACTGTTAGCGGGGAAATTATTCAGCTAACACTACAATATTTTGGGGACAAAAAAAACTGATAGCGTAGTGTTAGCGCTAATTCCAAAAGCTAGCTAACACTAAACTGAAATCATTGTAGCATTTTTGTAGCAGATGTAGCAGGAAATAAAGCTACACTAGCCTTATGCTAAACTGTATTCTCAGCTACGCCAACAAATAGTGTAGCAATGTTCCCATTTACCCTAAATGTTAGTGTAACTTTGGAACTGCAAAAAATATAACTTTACCTTAAAAAACAGTTCCCAGGAAAAAAGCTCAGGTTATGTATTGCAAAAAAAAAGTACTGGTAAGAAAAAATGGTTAAGTCCAATGACTTACGCCAACCAATTGCCCACATTTGTCCACCCCAGGAGCAAGACAAAGATTGAACCGGATTGATCCATTTCTTTGAGTCATGGAGAAAAGTGGATGAGAAATTTAACTCTTCTTTGTCCTTTTCCGTTAATTGGTCTCTGTCAGCCACTGAGTACATTTCAAAGTACCTGACATGTACCACGTAACTGCAAATATTATTAATTATTATTATCTCTAATAATAAGTATTATTCTTATTTATTCTTATTACTATTTAGCAATATTATTCCTTTAAATAATTTCAAGTAATATTAATTATTATTATCTTTAATAATAATTACTATTCTTTAGTTAGTATTATTGTTATTCTTCATTCATTATTATTACATTATTATTATTATTATTATTAAAGTACATTCATTATAATAATCAATATAAATAATTTAATAATAAATTCATTAATAACACATGAATAATTCTGGTTACTCTATGTACTCTTGTTATACAATCCACGTAACTTGTAGGCCCTTTGCCCTCCTTTCACGTGAAATATCCAGAGTAACAATGGTGGGCCGCTACGCTATTTGACCGCTAACTGTTAGCGTAGTGGGGTTTATTTTTCCCAGAAAATCTGTAGCGTTAGCTGAAATTACACTCTGCTACACTAACAGTTAGCGTAGCGACAAATGTTTCAAGCCATTTTTTTGTAGCGTTAGCTGAGAAAATTCACCGCTATGCTATCAAGTAGCATAATTTTTCTGGCGCTAACAGATTTTGAAGTTCTCAGTAGCGTAGCGGCATCATTGCTACGCTACACTAAATGTTAGCTGTTAGCTGATATTTTTCCCGCTAAATGTTCGCTGTTAGCTGGAGCTTTTCCCATTACACTATGCTCAAATAGCGGATTTGTTTTGCCCGCTAACTGTTGGTTTCACCAATTAACATGGCTGCTGAATAAAAAGCTGTTGGTATGGCTTCAACAGGTAAAATCCTGCTGCATTACAGATCTTAGAAGAGACATCCAACTTCTTTCTTGTCTTTGAATTTACAACGTAATCCACCATTATCTAATCAACTGGTTTTTAAAATCCACCATTTTTGGAAACCATGGATACCTGAATGAAGAACAATTTGGTTTTGAAGAAGAAAAGAAAAAAAAATGATCATAGAAATTACAATAAGCTTTTTTGATTGCTGTGCTTGCTCAAGTAAAGCAGTTACAACAGCATTTTGATTGATTCACTTGTGCAAGTACATATTTTTCATTGTTTTACTTGGACAAGTACAGGATCCTAATTGAGCAGAGTGACCAGCTTTGACCTCAGACAGGGGAATATATCACTCCTGCTATATTAAATGTCAGCCTTAGAGTCAGTGCAGCTGACCTAAAGTCTGCCTTTATTACTCATGATCTTAATACCAGTCCCAAATGCATTATATCTTTTTACCCTGAGGTTTAAACCTTGTTTTGACTTCAAATTCTGTTTCTTCATTAAAATTTAACCATAGTGTTCACTGAACACTTTGTAATTGCTCAACTCCTTCATGGAGTGATTAAATTAACAATTCTACGCTACAGCTGGCTGGGCAAGTGAAACAAGGCCAGCCAACCACATCTACATGTTAGATTACATAAGCAAACCTTGAAAATTTTCGAAGTTGGTGTATCCCCCGTTGCAGGCAGGATACACAACCTCCAGACAGAACCACCAAGTCAGATCACCAAGGATTCACCAGGTTACAGCTCACCACTCTAACCAACCAAAGGCCTCTTTCACCCAGTACCTCAACAGTATTGTCAGTCAGTCCCCTTTTTGAAGCTTGCTCTTCTGACAGAAGTCCTTCTCTGTCTCCCCTTCTTTCTCTCCCCTTTCCTGTCCTCATCCCTCATCAAATCAGATCGATCCAAGCACCAATCATCAGATAAGATCAGCTTCAATCATCCTCAGAGATCAATCAGCTTTGCTTCAATCTTTTTCTGTGGTTTTTCCTTGAAACAACCCACATAGGTTTCCCTCTAAAGAACCTTGACTATCCAGCTTGACATAGTCTAAAAAACTGGGCTGATTAGACTTGTCTTCTCAGATACCTTCCACGTTTCCATTGTGTGAAGAGACTGTTGCTTCTCAAAGACTCTGGCACAGTTCATCCAACTTTTCAAGTTGTTGATTATCATCATTAAAGAGCACTCAGATTATTAGAAACACAGATCAATCAATAATCTTATCCCTTTTCCCCTCTTCTTCTCTAACAGTTATATTCTTTATCCCTTGAAATACAACTGTTGCCCCCCATTTCTTGTGTCCTGTTGTCACTTTAGAGACCCAGGCTCACATTAAAAGTAACTGCAAAATACCTAATTGGTGTCACCCACATCACAAATCCTCATTTATGATGAGGGTGAAACCGATTAGGTAAGGATTGGGAATTGATTGAAGTTTATAGGAGCTCTCCGAACTCGCTGGGGCACCTGACTGACCCCCCTTTGAGTTTGGCAACTGATTAAATAACATGGGTTTGAAGAAATGGTAGCGATGTTGGGTTGAGCCTTGTACAAACTCAGAAAACTCTCAGGGGCACCTGACTGACCCCCCTTTAAATTTTCTTGATTGGTGTTAACCTCATCACTACTCTTATAGTATAGAAGGAGTGATAAATTCACCTGTCTTAGGTCAAAGCTGGTCCACTTTGCTCAATTAGGATTTTTTTTTTCCCTTTGTTTTTTTTGTTTTTGTTTTTTTTTTTTTTCCGTTTTTTCCTTTTTCCTTTTTTTTTTTTTTGTTTCCTTTTTTTCCATTTTTTTTTCCATTTTTTTTTCCATTTTTTTCCATTTTTTCCATTTTTTTTTTTCATTTTTCTTTTATTGGTATAAACAAACAGCAGTTAGTGTAGCGGTAAACTCACTAGTGCGCAATGTCTAATCAAATCTGCACTTAAAAAAAAAAAAACTCACAGTTAGCTCACCACACAAGGGTACTCCGCTAACAGTTAGCATAGCTGCACTGCCAGCATAATTGCCTAGGATGAAGTCATCCCAGTTAAACTGGGATGCACTCAACAAATTTAAACTTGGTTGAAATAAACTGATGAAATATAAATCAAAGGGACCCCCCTTGGTTTTATATTTCACTGGTTGAGTTCAACCTAATTTAAATTGGTTGTTTGCATCCTAGTTTAACTGGGATGAACTCAACCTAGGCAATTATGCTGGCAGTGCTGAGAAGAGTGCTACTCTAACAGTTAGTGTAGCTGAAAAGAGCGCTACACTAACAGTTAGCGTAGCTGAAAGGAGCGCTACGCTAACATGTAGCATAGCTGAAAAGAGCGCTACGGTAACAGTTAGCGTAGCTGACAAGAGCGCTACGCTAACAGTTAGCGTAGCGTTTGTTCCAGCTAACACCGCTACAAGTCAGCTAACAGGTAATTCCTGAAGCGTGAACTTTTTTTTTTGAAGTCACTAACGCTACGCTACCGCTATTTTTTTTTTGACAAAGTTTTTGTAGCGTTAGCTGAAAAAAAAAACCGCTAACAATAACTTTGTGTTAGCGTAGCGACAAAAGCTAACATTACGCTACGCTACAGCTATTGTTAGCGTAGCGGGCCCACCATTGAGAGTAACAGATGTCACTTGTTCCCCTCTGATTACGCCCACATTCCTTAACATTGGAATATTTCACGTATAAGATATGTACTTTAATATCTTATTAATAAAAGGAACTTATTAATATTATAATAATCAATACTTACAAGATGTACAAATAATAAATGACATCATTATAAGTTAATAACTTTATTAATATTCATAACAGATCAATTAATATAAATGTCATGATGTGATACAATCACACTAAGGACTACTGATCAAAGATGTGTCCCATAACACAGCCTTAGTAGAAATCAAATCATAAACATTAACAGATCCTCCCCAAAGGATCTGTCTTCCCCCTGAAGCTCCACAGTACCTTCCAGGTCATGGAAGCACTCACAATCTCCCCCTGAGGAGATGTTAGAATATATAAACAGACTGTAAACAGTTGTTTATCTCCCAGACAAATATTAGAACACCTTAGCACAGTACATACCTTAGAGTTATTTACATTGCTTAGTTCCCCATTCTCCACCAATACCCCAATTCTAGATAATCTATAGTTTAATACTGTTATTACCTCAAGAATCAGCCACAACCTACCTTCAATAAGGTAGAAACCACAAACCCAAGTTTATTCTCTCCTTGGATGCCTATTAATACTTTGTATTGATTTGGATGCACCTAATTAGAGCAATTAGAGCAAGCCTCTCAGACAAGACTTACTGATTGAGGATTATCCTTTTTACATGATATTTCAACCAAGCAAAACCACTTTAAACCATCAAACTACCTCAGTTACAACCCTTAACCACGGTTAGTTTCACACCCAGGCTGACAGTCCCATAGCGTAAATTTGATAAAAGCAATGATAGAATTTTGGTTTTGAGGATTGACAATAATGGACCAGCCAAAGTCAAGGAGAAAGAATTTATCATCCACTGTTTTGCAAGCAGTGGCAACTTCAACAGGGGTTGGTTTGCGGATAGGATGGCCTTGGCTATTTAGTGGAATGGATGGATATAAATCAAGCTCCACGTATGCCACACGTTGCCATCAGGAAGTAGACCTTGGTTGGGCTGGAAGATTTAACTTGGTACCAAGAATTGAATTTGCCTGCAACTTTTTGTGCTGTTCAACTCCTTGCGCTCTTGTATATTCCTTCTATGCTAACCTGATTGATGGCGTGTGATGACTGATTGGCCATGGGTACCCAGGAAGATTTTCAGGTTCCCAGTGTCACAACATATCCCCCAATCATCACATTTCATCAATCAAGACAGTAAAGACAAATAAAAGAAATCAAAAAGAAGAACACAAGGATTTATTAATATAAGGTTAATCAAGGATAGTATTAGAGAAAACCACACCATATTTTCCCCATAGTTTACCAGGTGGCAGGCAGCAGGTGAGTGGCAGGAAGTGGGTAGCAGGTGGCAGGCAGAGGGTAGCAGGTGGCAGGATAAATAAGGATATAATCAAAAAAATTGAGGTCAAATGCAGCTCCTTTTATAGCCAACAAGGGGGGGGAAACGGCCAAATGGATGGCTCAGAAAACTACAGTACATTTTCTTTCTGAGCCTGCAAGCCACACTGTTTTTTTTTCTTTTTTGAAAAAACAAACTAAAATCAAGACACAAAAAAATAAAAAAACAAAGCTGAAAAACCTTGATTTTTGAAAAAAAAAACACACAAAAAATTAACATGAAGAAATGAAAAACAAAATGCTGAAAAAAAAACAAACAAGTCAAACATAAAAAATTCAAAAAACCAATTATGAAAGGGCATTAATAAAAAAACCCAGTTTTTCCGCCTTTACACCTGGTTTTCTGCACGGTGAACCCGGTTTCCCACGCAGGCACCCGGTTTTTTTTAATTTTTAATTTTCATGCAAGTAGCATATGGAGGGCCGCATTTGATGCGTGTGACCTCCCCAATCATCCTGATTCAATATTTTATTTAAAACAAATAAAATAAATAAGTAAAACAAGTAAAATAAGCAAAATAAGCAAAATAAAATATAATAAAATTATAGAGGGCGGCATTTGATGCACGGAACCTCCGCAATCATCCTCATTCAAAATTTTATTTAAAACAAATAAAATAAATAAGTAAAACAAGTAGAATAAACAAAAAAAATAAATAGAATAAATAAATAAAATAAAAAGTAAGAGGTATAATTGCAAGTTAATAATTTATTAATAAATAATAAATGTAATAAACAACAAAGAGACATTAGTACAGACTAAGAATGCGCACACAAATAATACGTATGAGAAAGAGAAATTGTTATACACACTACTGATAACAACTAGAAAATGCTTCAAAATGGTGAATCTATGCCTGAATTACATTCCTGAACCCATATGTAATGTGTAATAATTATCTTACATGTAACACTCCAAAGCATCATACAATGTACCATACCTCTGTGTATCATTATATTTCCATTTATTTGTCATGAAATCTGATAACAAGTTAATTTTATAATCAGTATTTGTTTCCAATGAATTATTCAACCTCTAAAGTGTATGAATCCATTTAAAAACTCCCCAAATATCTTGAAAGACAGGTGTGAAGGTGTTTAGAAATAAATTCTGTCCAAAAATCATAAAAAGACAACCAGTGACTTCAAAGATAAACTGTTTGTCGAATTAAATTCTGCACCCCTTAAAGTGTTTTAAAAAGATTTAAAATTTTGAGAAATCCTGACAATTGAGCCGTGGGGATTTTTTTTGAAAAAACCGGGTGTATGGGCAGAAAAAAATAGAAGACATTGTTTTTTTGGAAAATAAAAAATACCATAAATTTCTACACCCCTGGAAATATAGTAAACAATTTTAAAATGTTGAAAAAAAAAACAAATCCGGCCGCAAAAAAATAATTGAAAAAACCGGGTGTAAAAGCGGAAAACCGGGTGTGCTGCGCAGCAAATTTGACGTTGCCGCTGCGTAAAACCGGGTGTAAACGCGGAAAAACTGGGTTTTTTTATTAATGCCCTAAACCAAAACAAAATAAAATAAAATAAAATAAAATAAAATAAAATAAAATGAAATGAAATAAAATAAAATAAAATAAAATAAAATAAAATAAAATAAAATAAAATAAAATAAAATAAAATAAAATAAAATAAAATAAAATAAAATAAAATAAAATAAAATAAAATAAAATAAAATAAAATAAAATAAAATAAAATAAAATAAAATAAAATAAAATAAAATAAAATAAAATAAAATAAAATAAAATAAAATAAAATAAAATAAAATAAAATAAAATAAAATAAAATAAAATAAAATAAAATAAAATAAAATAAAATAAAATAAAATAAAATAAAATAAAATAAAATAAAATAAAATAAAATAAAATGAAATAAAATGAAATAAAATAAAATAAGGGCATTAATAAAAAAACCCGGTTTTTCCGCGTTTACACCCGGTTTTCTGCGCAGATGCGGCTGCGCAGCAAACCCGGTTTTCCGCGCGCACACCCGGTTTTATTTAATTTCGAGTTTTTATTCAATATGCAAAATGAGGGTGACATATGATCCGCACAGGCTCCCCAGGTATGCTCATCCAACTTCCAACATCAACCACATCGAAATCCACTCACCACAATCAAAAACCAACACCACCCCCCCCTAAATCATCAACCCCCCGTAACTCATCAACCACTCAACCGATCCACATAAAAAAAACACCGAAATTCCCCATTTTTCCTCCTCTCCGCAACCCCAGTCACCAATTTCACTTTTTTTCCCCCAAATTTTCCCAACTCCTCCCACCACCCATTTTCACTCCCACCACTACTCCTCATCCATTTTCCACCCAAACCCACTAAAAATAACACCGAAAAACTTCTTTTTTTCCCCTCTCCACGCCACCTCAAAATCTTCCATACCCCACCAATTTTTTCAACCTTTCCCCCAATCCAAAAAAACCCCAAATTCCAACATGTCTCACATCAACCCCCTCTTCCTTGCCAAAGATGCTGCCACTCCCGCCACCACTCCCGAAGTACCCAACCTTGCTCCTCCTCCTGAGTTAACATATCAAACAAAGGAGGAAATGCATAGCTCTGTCCAAACTTGGGCCAAGAAGCATGGCTACGCCCTCTGCATAACCCATTCCTCCACTGAAAATGGGGAGAACAGATGCACTTATCAATGTGACAGATCTGGGGTTTTTCAGACCAAAGATGGTACTCAATTGGGGAAGACCAAGAAGATTTCCTGTCCTTTCAAACTTACTGGAAACTTCTATAAGAAGAAAGGCTACTTCCAAATCAAGATCAAAGATCCTAGCCACAACCACCCAGCTTCTGAAGATCCTTCCATCCATGCCGTCCATCGCCGATTAACCGAAGAACAAAAAACCACTGTCACCCAATTAACCCATTCTGGAGTTCATCCATTAACTATTAAGACTGCGTTATTGCAAGACACCAATCTCCCCTCTTCTGTCACCCTCAATACCATCTACAATCACCGTAACTTCTTGAGATCCACCCAACTTGAAGGACGTACCCCGATTGAAGCTCTCGTTCATGAAATCCGCCATCATCAATTCTACCACACGATTGATACCTCCGACGGCCACATGACCTCTTTGTTCTTTGCTCATCCGAAATCCCTTGACTTGGCAAAACAATTTCCCACCACTCTCCTCCTTGACTGCACCTACAAAACCAACAAGTTTAAAATGCCCCTTCTTCACATTGTTGGTATTAACTCGTCAAACAAATCTTTATCCTTGGCTTTCTGTTTCCTTTCTGCTGAGAAGATAGCCAACTACTCTTGGGCCTTGGATCAGCTTCGCATCTCAATGGACAATCAATCTCCATCCGTACTAGTCACCGACAACGAGGCCGCCCTAATCAAAGCAATTGAACACGTCTTCCCAAATGCCTCACATCTCCTCTGCTCCTGGCACATTATGAAGAATATCCAGTCCAACTGCTACAAACATTTCAACTCTGAAGAAGAATGGTCCACCTTCCGAAACCATTGGAATCAGTTACTCCATTCCAAAACTGTTTCAGACTATCACAAGAACTTCACTCAGCTGTCTATGACTTGGAATCCACCAACCGCCGACTACATCATCTCCAACATCCTCCCTTGCAAAGAAAAAATCGTAGCCTGTTTTGTCAACAAGAAACCCCACTTTGGTAACACTATCACCTCTAGAGTCGAAGGTCTTCACGCGTACATCAAACGATTCATCAACTCTTCCACTGCCTCCTTTGCCGCTGTTGTCAAACAAATCCACCAAGCTTTGACCAATCAACTTCACGAACGGTACATCGAATCATCTCAGCACTCCTACAAACTCCTCACTGGCCTCCCCCCTTGTGTTGGTGATCTAAATGGCACCATCTCCCACTATGCCCTCAAGATCATCCATTCTCATCACATCTCTAAACCGCCAACTACCACTTGCACTGGAAACTACTCTTCTCACATGGGAATCCCTTGCATTCATCAAGTTCACGAAGCAAAAGTACTTGGCAGCAAATTCACCCATCGCAATTTCCATTCTCAGTGGCATGTTAAAAAGGATCTTGAAGTGAGTTGGCTAATATAATTTCCTGGTTTCTGTTTCTCTTTCATAGTTTTATAGTTCTAATTTGTTTTTTGCCTCCATTTATGAGCAGACATTCATTGAAGAGGACAACAACGATGGATCAAGTGACGGTCTACTTCCCACCAAAGAAAACAACGAGGAAATCTTCTTGACAGATCTCTTTAAGGAATTCCAAACGTTTCAACCTGGCGAGCAAAAATTCTACATTGGCGAAATCAAGAAGCTCTTTCAAGGGAACTACACCACAGTAGCCATCCAGGAACCTCTCTTTAGCAAGGATCACCAAGGACGAGGAAGACCAAAGGGCGCCAAAAGGAAACACAAATCAACTACTTCAACAAAAAGGGATCCTTCAGGCTATGAATACACAGAATTGGAGAAGAAAGGAAGAGGAAGGCCAAGGAAGCAGGTGAAAGAACACAAGGTATTTATTATCTCTTTTCTGTTTGTCTTTGTTTATTGATTTCTTGTGAACTTGTAGGAACCTTTGGCCAAGACAAAAGGACGTGGTAGGCCTAAGAAGATGGATGAATCTGAGGAATCCGAGGTAATGATTCATCTTTATTCTTCACTCAAATATCACATCTAATTCTTTCTCCTTGTGTTTTCTAGGCTGTTTCAACAGAAGAGGAAAGTGAGGAGGAGTCTGAATCAAGTGGAGAGCTTCCAGAGGTGGATGATATCATTCAACAGGGCTCAGAACATGACGGAGGAAATTTGAAGACTGTAAGTGTTTTTATTTCCATCTTGAGTACATTATACTGAAGTTAAATGATTTTTTGATACATCAGAGGTCTGGAAAAATACTTAAACAGGTGAAATTTGAATCAGTTAAAAGGACCAAGACATATGAATACACTTTGGCAGAAAATGATGCTTATAGGCCTTTTGATGTGAGTTTTCCTAATTTTTTTTGAAGAGATCTTTACTTCTGAGCTTCTTATTGGTTACCTCTTTCATAGACCTCAATGACTGCCAGCTCAATCTCTAATCCTGACACCTATATGTCTGAGGCACTCAGTTGGAGTACTTACAATAATGTGGCTGTTGATTTGGTTAGTAATTTCCTTTTATTTAGTGTTCATTTTATATACAATTAATCTTTTCTCAAATTATCCTTCAGTACAAGTACAAAGACCACATTCATCCCAAAGAAGCCATCCAACATCTCTCTACAATTACCGATGTCAAAGGCGATGGGAATTGTGGATTTCGAGCCGCTGCAGTCAGCATGGGACGTTCCTCAGACGAATGGATGAAAATTCGCAAGGAAATGAAAGAAGAACTCAAATCAAACCCTTTCTATTCAAACCATCAGATGCTAAAGAACATATGGGGCCCCAACCACAAGGATCTAATTGATGCACTCTCTTGGGACGGAAAAGCACAGGCCCCACTGAAGTATTGGATGACCTTCCCTGCTCATGGATACTTGATGGCTGACACTTATAAAAGACCTGTGGTCTTGTTTTCTGGTCTAATGCCCACCATTTATCTCCCTCTCTCTTCTCCACCCACCACCCACTCTCCCATATGTCTCATACTCATTCCCAGTCTTCTCCATCTCATCAGCTTCACGTTTAAGGCTGAAATATGGCCTTCCCCTAGGATTGATCCATATTGGCAACATTGGGCTGAAGAGGAAGCTCTGTTGTGGAAAGAGTGGATTCAGCCCAATTTGGACCTTGGGGAAAAAGTTCTTTTCCCTCCAATAAGAAGATCTGCCAGAATTAATAAGATTGTTGATGTTGAATAGTTATTTGTCTATTTTCCTATATTTCCATTTTATTCTGATAAAAATTCCATTTTATTCTGATAACAAGTCAATTGTATGATCTGTATTTCTTTCCAATGTATTCTTCACCCTCTAAAGTGTATGAATCCATTTAAAAACTCCCCAAATATCTTAAAAGACAGCCGTGAAGGTGTTTACAAATAAGTTCTCTCCAAAAATCATAAAAAAAAAACCAGTGAATTTAAAAATAAACTGTTTGCTGCATTAAATTCTACACCCCTTAAAGTGCTTTCAAAAGATTTAAAACTTCGAGAAATCTTGAAAATTGAGCCGTGAGGAATTTATTTTGACAAAACTGGGTGTATGGGCAAAATAAAATAGAAGATGTTGTTTTTTTGGAAAATAAAAAATACCATAAAATTCTACACGCCAAGAAGTATTTTTAGCAATTTTAAAATTTTGAAAAACCTTAAAATTCCGCCCGCAAAAAAATAATTAAAAAAACCGGGTGTAAACGCGGAAAACCGGGTGTGCTCCGCAGCAAAATTTACGTCGCCGCTGCGTAAAACCGGGTGTAAACGCGGAAAAACCGGGTTTTTTTATTAATGCCCTAAAATAAAATAAAATAAAATAAAATAAAATAAAATAAAATAAAATAAAATAAAATAAAATAAAATAAAATAAAATAAAATAAAATAAAATAAAATAAAATAAAATAAAATAAAATAAAATAAAATAAAATAAAATAAAATAAAATAAAATAAAATAAAATAAAATAAAATAAAATAAAATAAAATAAAATAAAATAAAATAAAATAAAATAAAATAAAATAAAATAAAATAAAATAAAATAAAATAAAATAAAATAAAATAAAATAAAATAAAATAAAATAAAATAAAATAAAATAAAATAAAATAAAATAAAATAAAATAAAATAAAATAAAATAAAATAAAATAAAATAAAATAAAATGAAGAATAATTATAATTGATTCAAGCTTGCAGTTTCAAGTGTTAAATGGTAAATAAGTACATGTAATATCTTGGTGGCTGACAATGATTTTCCATTTTTCTATTTTCTTTTTAACTTTTAAGTTTTGAGTATGTAAGCAGGTTTGGACAAGGTTGGGTTTTCTGAATATCCAGGAAATACTGCAAGGTGATTGATAAATACTGTCAGCGGTGGGTTACTCCGGGGTGATTAAAATCCACTTGATGGAAATTTGCTGGAATTGACCAGCGGCTCCGAGTCGTAGGAGGGGTTGAATCTGGTCCAAGAGTTTACGCCCAGCCAGTGATAAGTTTGAGAGGTTCAGGCGTGAGGATCCAGACAGTGATATGTAGATATGAATGGGTCAAGCAAGCTGGAAGTAGTGATTTGTTGATGTATCTTCAAGCTCAAGAGGAATGAGTAAATAAAAGGGTGGTATTATTATCTTCTCTTCTGAAAGACTGGGGATCAAGAGAGTTCAGAGGGTACAAATTTATAAGAGGCTTGTGGAGGTTGACAAATTACAAGCATATGTAAAGTATGTTAATAATGAAATGAGTGAAATAAATGTGAAACTGAAGGAAACTGCAGGTGGTGTAGTAAAATAATATGTTGGCCAGTCTAGGGGTGACTACATTTTACTTTCCAGCTGACAAATACATGCCCCTGGCTGCACTTCCATCAAACAAAGGATGCACAGCACGCACACCCTTTTTGAAAAGGGTGTGCCGGCTGCATGCCCTTTTTTGGGCATCAGCAAGCCTGCAGATGGGTGTGCAGTTTGCACACCCATATACAGATGTGAAACACCCCCAAATATGGGTTCAGGGATTCCCTCTGGTTAAGGAGGTTGTAAAAACTCCTGAGCTGGAGGGAATCCCTCCAGTCAAAGAGATTTTATAACCCCCTGGACTGCAGGGAATCCCTTTGGCCAGGGAGGTTATACAAGCTCCTCAAGCCAAGGAGGCTATACAGCCTCCTTGAGTGGAGGGATTCCCACCGTTCAAGGAGGTTATACAACCTCTTTAATAGGAGGGATTCACCCCTGTCAAGGAGGTTATAAAACATCTTTGACAGGAGGTATTTCTCCTGGTCAAGGGGGTTATACAGCCTCCTTGACCAGAGGGATCCCCCCTGGTTGCTGATTCTATACAGCTCCCTTGACAGGAGGGAATCCCTCCGGTCAAGGCAGTTATACAGTCTTCTGAAGGGCATGCAAACCGCACAGCCTTTTTTGAACAGGGTGCGTGGCTGCACACCCATATTTGGGGGTTTCACACGCCTGTAGATGGGTGTCCAAACTGCACACCCATCTACAGTTTTTCTTACACCCAAAAAAGGACATGCAGCCTGCACACCCTTTTTGAAAAGGGGGTGCATGCTGCATGCCCTTTTTTTGATGGTTGTGTCCCTGGTGTGGGCTTGTGGCCAGGGGAGTGTATTTATCAATCCCCATACTGCAATATTCAATGGGTATTTTCTTTGTAAACAGGGGCCCACGAGGAAAAATGAATTGTCACTAGACTACAGGTGACATCAGCCTAGGTTCAATGAGCTGCCCATTAGTAGCAATGTTGGCATTATGTACAGCCCCTTGTAGGGCACAAAGGGGCCATTGTAGCCTATTTGGAGGGGAATCAGATCTAGAAAAAGGCTACAGCCATTGCGTCTTGATGTCACCAGACGTCAGGTGACAATTCATTTTTCCTGGTGGGGTAAGTTATATTTCTGAATGTTGCTAAACATTTAATTTTATTGTAAGGGTTTGTTGATGGTAAAATTATAGGAACAAAATAAGTCACATGAGAGAAGAGAAAACAAATTTTGTAAAAGATGACTGTTTTATATACAAATATTTCTTTGTGCTTATTGTTTTACTCTTGTTGATAAGGAAGATTATGACTTTAACTATTTAGTTTTCTTATGTAATTCTTCTTATCTTTTTATATTTTATTTTATTATATATATATATATATATTTATTTATTTATTTTGTTTTTTCCCAGACTTTGACATGTCCTGTGCTGAGAACAGGCATCAGCAAAGCTCGCTGTTCTCCGCCAAGGAAAGCCAGAATCAATGGCTGCTCTTTATGCAGAACAGCCATTGATGTTGATGACTCCTTTTCTCTGGGAGAAGCCATTGTCAATGGCTGTTCTCAGAAAGGAGGGGAGGTGACACAGATTGACTTCAACCCGTTAGGTTGCATCTATTGATATTTCATGCAACCTTACAGGTCAAACCTGACCCTTCAGGTTGCATCAATTAATTCAATTGATCCTGTACACTCGGTACCAGGATATGTTTGTCTCCAGGAGCCTATTTTCTTAGGTATATAGTAGATACAAGGCACTCACCCTCTCCTGTAAGCTAGGAGGACTAGCATTTTTTTTACTTATAAATATCTTAAACAGTTAATCTCTTCAAACTGCCCAAATTAAATTGATTAACCTTGATTTAATTGGAAGAAACATGTTAAATTCTGTTTAGCCCTTCTGTGGAACTATTTCCCAATCAGAATTCTGGCAGCAGGGTCATAACTTGTTTTATTTTATAATTAGTGTTATAAACAAACACAAATTAATTATTGATACTGCATTCCATTTTTGTTACACTTTTAAGGTGTAAGAATTATTAATTCCTTACCGTACATTCCAAAATAAGTGGTGTATATTCCAGTTTGTTGACAGGCTCCACCATGCAGCACAGTTGCATTCCATACTATGTGCTCTTTCAGCCTCTTGCATTTCAGCATGGTTTGAAAATACAACCATATCTAACTTTGGGATAGTGCTAAAATAAGCTTTCTTGAAGGCTAGAGGTTGTTTTAGCCAAGATCCCAGAAGAAATTTATCTCACCCACTTGATACTTAATCTGGTTATACTTGACCTTTTGGTTTCTGGGGGGGGGGGGGCTTTTGTTTGTGAGACCCATGAGTGGAGGAGATCTCATCATTGGAATCTATATAGAAGGTGTATTCCAGGGAGATTTGGGTTTTGCCATCAGAATTGAAAATTTGCTGTTCAATATTCTTGTTTTTTCAGTGGATCTTTGGTTTGGGATTAACTGAAAGGGGGGGGTTCAGCAAGCTTTTCTGAGAAATCTCTATGTGAATTATATAGTAATATATACAGAAATAATCTGGTAACAACAGGATGCTCCATCCAAGCTGCCATTGTAAGTCTGCCTGCTTACACATGTAGCTGTTTTGGCATAGTGACTGTGCAATGAGCACAGTTACTGTGCATTGGAGCTTGGTTGAGTCACCCCTTGAAAAAGGTTGGAGTGGCAGGCACCAGCTTCCTTAGAGATTCCACATGTCAACTGTAAGTAGTTGATTTTTTTTGCCTTTTTTGCCTTTTGTGCCTTTTGTGCCTTTTTTGCCTTTTTTGTCTTTTTTGCCTTTTGTGTCTTTTGTGTCTTTTTTTCCTTTTTGCCTTTTTTGTCTTTTTTGTCTTTTTTTTAAAGTGGTATGGGGTGAAGAAAATCTCATCTATGTCATCATACTATACTGCATGATTAATTGACTCTTGGAAGAAATTCTAGTATCTTAGTAGAATTGAATAAAATAAACTAAAGTTCTAGCAGATGGGCAACAGGTTGGGCTACCACAACCCCTATTCATTTTTTTTCTTCTTTCTCTACATCCCAAAAAATCAAATCAGTAATCTATATGTACATAGATACATAGATAAGTGTCAAGTGAGATGGCCATCATGAGAGATGGTTTATTGTGCCCCGTAGGGACCCTTTTACTGCCTAGAAGATGAGAAACAAAATAATCTATGTGTGTATATATGTAGGAAGATATAATGATCACTTATTTTTACATATTTAAATATGGTAGTATAAAAACTTCGAAGCAATCAGCCGTACGAACCACTTTCCCCAATTTGTCTAGTGATATTATTAAGGGTTGTTTTGATCATGGTTTTACTGGTGCCGTTTGGACTTCGTAGACTGTGTAACGCGAATCTAATATGTACATATTTAAGTTACCTGGATGTAACTGACGAAGTCCGACGTCGCTGGCTGTAAACAATCAAGTGGCTTCCCCGCAACGCGCCGGTCGATGCAACGGCACGATGAACGTAAAAAGAAGAGGACTCTATTTTGACATGGTGCTAGAGCGACACTGGCCCCTGCTAGTTCCTTAGCTCTTATGAGAGACATACATAGATGGACATCAAATTGGGAGTGAGCTGATTCTGGGATTCTTGGTGGATCATATCATGTGACAGACTACTAATAGGAAGATTTCCGCATATCGGGTAAACATCGGACTGGCGAGAATGTCGGTGTCACTGGCAAAATTTTCAAAGTGTTCGTGCTGAGTTCCACCCAGGTCATTCAGCAAGAATGTCGCAGCCAGGCCGAGAGTCTCTGTCTCTCTCACTACCCCTTGAAAGCATTGTCGCCAAGACATCTTTCCTCCTCTCATGCAAGTATTGAATGCATATTTTCCTTCGACGCAGTCAGCCTCGCAAGACGCTTCCCCCTCCCAGCTTATCATGTCTATGTCACTACTGGTATAACGTCCTCTGCGCTCTTCCATTCACTCTTTTAGCTTCTATTGACCAAACATCTTGATTTTCATCCCATTTGCTTTCGTTCAAGCAAGCTACTTACTTTATTTATTTCTAATCAATATTTCTTGGACGTTTTATTACTATTGAGACAAACAATATAAATCTCAGGACTCAAATCCAGAACACCAGAAATCCAGGCACTTAGGATCTTATTGGAGAAGACGTAAAACGAGATAGTGATGGTGATCATCGGACCGAGTCAGAGGATATCTCTGACGTTGATAGTGACGATGATGACTGTGGTCAGCGGCCAAATGACAGCACAAAACAGGACATATTCGCTCGAGAAACGGGGTGGATTTAATATGATGGGAGCTCTAGGAGGTGGGACCGGCTTCGGGGGTGGCTCGAAGAGCTTGAAAGATCCCTGTGGATACATCGACTTGACTCCCGAAAATTGGCAAGACCTTGGGATCGACGAATATCTTGCAAATTATCCGCATGGAGATAAGCTGACTCTTCAGGTAGCTTCAAATCATTATGTGTCCCCTTCACTCCCAGAAACTCATGAAATATTCGTTCCCCCATTCGTTTTGCATCAGGAATTTGCTGCTGAATTGAATGTTCCAAACTTTTTCTGTGGGGTTGGTATGCAATGCTTAGCTGGTCAGGTTAGTAAATTTTTTAACAAGATCCCCATTTTCTTTCCACTTCAATGATATCTTTTCATTGTATCTTAGGGCTAAATTTTTTTTCTTTCTTTTCATTTTTTAAAATCATAACCAGCTCTGCAGTCCAGCCGTCGGGGTCAATTGGATGATCTTATACGCAGTACAGGAATGGAGTAACTTTATGAACAGTCTTTATAAAGCGGTTGAACATGCAGTCACTTTAGTCAAGAGTGAGCATCCTTCTCCGAAATCTTTCCTAGTCGAGGTTCGACTGACATACTCACTTGATGTCTGTTCCCGGACAAACTGTACATTTAAGATGCCGCGTCTTCCATTGTTAATGATTTGTAAGTCCTCAACTGAAACTTTTCATACCTCTGCTTGACCATGTTCTGCCAAGTATATTAAAACAAAATTTCATTTTTTTTGTTCAGCACGAGCATTATACCTCCCAGTGACCAGCTCTACGGGTGGACTGTCGCGGACATTGTATGTGGGGTCCTGGGCAGTCTCTCAGCCATTGCGGTACCGGCGTTCATACCGGCAGATTCGCTTCAGGTAGCTATAGCAGAACTGGCGGTCATGCCGGCATTACTTGTGACACCAGATATGCAAGTCGGCAAGACGAAGGATTCACCACGGGAGGGACAGGAGGCTTACGACGCTGCACGGGCCGCATTGGCAGCCAAAGATTTGCCGGCGTTTGGCAAGATGCAAACCGAGAGAGATGACAAGGTTATTCAGGGCTTCTTCACAGGTGCTCAAAAAGGTATTCCTTTGTTGACGGACGGGAGCCATACCCCCCGACCTAGCCAACCCAAGGCAAGCTTTCACGTCGAACTTCCTGACAGTCCAAGGCATAGCGGCCCGTCTACGGGCAGTTCTCCTATCATCGAAAGTCCCCCAGCAAGTCCAGTCAGCAGTCGTCATCCAGGCGCTTCTCCTTTCGCCGAAAGCCTTGCCGCAAAGCACAAAGGGTGATGATTCAGATCCGAATGGGCTTCATGCTGCAGATGGTGCAGGTGAACACACTCATGTGCAAAATTCAGAAACTGAAAATCACAACCTTGGGACTCACCAGAGACAACGTCGATCGATCATTAAACACAAGGAGGGCCATTCCAGCTCTTACGCTTATGTTAGTCTCAAAGCTTCAGATATCGATTCTTGAAGCTCTCATTCTGCCCATTCGATTGTCTTTTTCCTCTGACTGAGTATCAAAGATATCTGATTACTTTCAATTCCGTTTTTTTGTTTTTTTGAATACTATCGCCGGATTGAAAGACAAGATACGCGTATCTTGAATCTCGCTTAAGCTCGATTCAAAATCGTATTCAGAGTTACATTGCCGTTAACTTCAAGATGGCCACAATGGCTCCGATGTTATCTAAGGGTGGATTGGCGGAAATTTTGCAAGGTGGAGCATATCTCAATCCAAATCCTAGCGAAAATGAACTTCAGGAAGGTGGTAAAGCTTTGGCTCAAATCACTGCCCTTGCCCAATTATTTCAAAGCATCGTTAGTCATAAAACATTTCTCTGTGGTTTTTGATTTTTGATGACTTGCTTATATCTTGGGTGCATTGTTTTCTTCCAAACAGAATGTCTTTGTGACCATCGGAGCTGTGAGTAGTCCAACTCAATCACCACTTTCAACATTCTCTCCCCTGATTTTTTTTCTTTCTTCTTGTTCTTAGGCCGAATGTAAGGCAGGAGGACCTAATGGAGCTTGGAACAAAGAGAATGAACTCTCTTATTGTACCCCAGACGGCTTGTAAGTTTTCTGTAAAAGAAGAAGTAAAAAATGGATTGCAAATCTTATACTGTTTTTTTGTTTTTCTTTTTAGAATGATGAACATTGTTCAATCTTCTGAAACAGGCCTGGTTATCGCAATGCCAAATGCTCATTTGCTAAAAGAAAAATACGGTTATACGACCGAGTTTCTAGCACGTTCGGCATGGGAATGTCAAAAGAAATATGGCATATACACTAATTCAGCGTGAGAGCACATAATTTTCTTTTTGGCTTGGTGCCACATTATCACGTCATATACATTTGCCAATCCACACCGGTTTTTTATGCTTCTCAGAGCTCCCCCTCCGGTCAACATGCGCTCCGATTGCATCTTTCCGATTGCAGTTTGTGACTGCACTATACCAGGTTAGTGTCACAGCCATATTTTTGAGTCCTGTGTAATGTGACATTTTAAGAATGAGCTCGAACTGACTTTATATCTACTCTTTCCTTCTTAACAGAGGTTTTTAAGGTTTATAAAGAAAACAATAAAAATCTGATCAAAGCTTGCCGGAAGGTGGCCAAATTGCCCATTTAATTGGCCCATTTCAATGTTTCATGTTATTGGAAGTTTTCTACCAATCTATGTGTTTTTTTCCCTAGATATACTTGTTCCCTTTTGAAAAAATAAATAAGTAAATAAAAGTTACCAAGTTATATAGTTTTTTTTTTTTTTGATGCAATTGAAATATACAAAGATTCAATTTGAGAGTAAAATTTTATTCTTATAAGTTTTCCAGCTGGATGATGAGAAAAAAATTATATGATTCTAAGTATATTCTGAAATAAAATCTCTGATTTCTCATTTTCTTGTACATGGGGTTGCATGCAGTTCTGTGAGGGGGAAATAAAAATATGGCACTGCCAGAATAATTTCCTAGGATGAAGTCATTCCAGTTTACTGGGATGCACTCAACCGATTTAAACTTGGTTGAAATCAACTGATGAAATATAAATCCAAGGGACCCCCCCCCTGGTTTTATATTTCATTGGTTGAGGTCAACCTACTTTAAATTGATTGTTTGCATCCTAGTGTAACTGGGATGAACTCAACCTAGGAAATTGTGCTGGCAGTGTGGTATTCCAAATAAGTAATACTACTGTTACAGGTGGTTTGAAAGACCTGCCCCTCTATTATACTACACAGAATTCTTATAAAAAAATATTTATTGTTGTGGCATAAATTTATGATAGAGAAAACTATAACTAGCAATCCCTTATCAGACTTAGATCAACTGTTTGTCAGAAAAAAAAAGAAATTTTTGTCTGGGATGGTTATTAATTGATGTGAACTATTCAAATTTTCTGGCCTTTGTGAGAACTCCTTTGGGACGGATGGCAGTTCTGTGAGGGGGAAATAACAATAGGATATTCCAACAAATTAATACTACTGTTACGGGTGGTTTGAAAGACCTGCCCCTCTATTCTACTACACAGAATTCTTACAACAACATTTATTCATTTTTGTGGCGTAAACTTATGATAGATAAAACTATGAGTAGCAATCCCTTATCAGACTTAGATCAGATGTTTGTCAGCAAAGAAAAGATATGTTTGTTACAGGATGGATGGTGAATCAATGT
Source organism: Puccinia hordei (assembly GCA_007896445.1). Lineage (NCBI taxonomy): Eukaryota > Fungi > Basidiomycota > Pucciniomycetes > Pucciniales > Pucciniaceae > Puccinia > Puccinia hordei. The sequence goes on along the minus strand of RDRW01000429.1, from coordinate 155,690 downwards.
GAACTATTCAAATTGTCTTGCCTTCTTTCTTAACCTTCAGCTAAGAGAGAAATGTGATGATAAGACTTTGCTTTAAGAGCACAACAAAGGGGCAACACTACTTCTTTACCTATTATTCTTCTCTGAGGTATGAAAGGTATCTCAAAGGGCAAACTTGATTGAGATCACTACTGGATGCTATGTGTTTTTGGTGTTGTGCAAATATGAATAGGATTACTGTTCCAAAACTGGCATGATTTTCTTTCTGGGAGGGAACAACCTCCCCTTTATGTAGTAAAATATGAGGAATTTTAGCTGGTGATTTCTAGAACACGCATGTGATGAATCATGTGACTATACATGTGCCTATAAATGTATAGCTGCATGTGAATATACATGTGACAATACATTAAGCCTCTACTATGAACTTATACTTAACAAAATGATTTAATCTGAATAGATTTTTTCTGAGTGCAGCTGGCCCTGTGGTTTCAGCAAGTGAATATGGGTTAAATCACCTGTATAATCCAATTTTTCCATAAAAAAAACTAAAAATACATCTCCTTCTTGATATAAAACTGTGCTTTTATGTACTTTTTATACTTGAACACATTTAGAACACCACACCATCCTTCTTAACCTTCAGCTAAGAGAAAAAATGTGATAAGGTCAATTTGGCTTGTTATGAGCACAACAAGGGGCAACACTAATTGTTTTACCTGTGTTTCTTCTCTGAGGTATGAAAGATATTCTCAAAGGGAAAACTTGATTGAGATCACTAATGGATGCTATGTGTGTTTTGGCTTTGTGAAAATATGAATAGAATTACTGTTCCAAAACTGGCATGGTTGTCTTTCTGAGAGAGAGTAAAGCATGAGGTATTTTAGCTGGTGAGTCCTAATACAGAACACAAAAAGATGAGAAGATGAAATTATAGATAACCTTTGACACAGGCAGATAAGTCAGTAGGTGTCCTGGAGATTTCAGGGAGGAGCAGCAGACCTGCAGGATGAGAAAAAAAAGTGGTGAAGAAACAAAAGACAAGATAACAAAGAGTAAAAATGAGAAATACAACTAGAGTGTGCTAAGCCCCTAATTAAATAATCATAGACCCTCTAATTACACTTTCCCTCAATTCCACCTCTTTTCTTTTAGTTACTATGCATGTGACTATACATGTGACTATACATGTGACTATACACCAATCCTCCACTATCCACTTATACTTAAAAAATTGGTTTATTCTGATGTGGTTTCAGAGAGTGAATGTGGGTTATAAAACCTTTAGAATCCAAATTTGCACTGAAACAACTAATACTTTCACTCCTTCTTTATATAAACTATGCCTTTATGTAATTTTTATACTTGAACACATTTCGCACACCACACTGTGGTGGGGAATTCAGTGCAAAAAATTTTCTTTCAAAACTTGAAAATTTAGGAATTTGGGTCAAAGCAGGTCCAGCTGATTATCCTCAGACAAATGGATTGGCTGAGAGGTTTAACCAAACATTGCTTGTCAAGATTAGGTGCCTGTTGGATCAGTTGTCTGTACCAATAAACCTCTGAGATTAAGCAGCACACTCATAAACATTCTTCCATTCAAAGCTCTAAACTGGTCTTTGCCAGTTAGTGTACTTTCAGAACTTAATTTGTGTATTGAACCACCTAGGAAAATCAACAAGCTCATCCCATTTGGGTTGAAGCTCTATGTTTCTCACCATCCTTCCTCCAAGATCTCTGCTCCTTCTTGCCCTCTTATCTCCCTTGGATATGAAGATCACTCATATGCAATTCAATTTCTCTACCCAGTGTGGAAGAACTTATATACAGGTGGTGCAGAACTGAAGCTGAGCCCACAACTGGGTAGTTACTAAATGTCAACAAACTGGAATCTAATCCACTTATTGTGGCGTGTATAGTAAGTAATTAAAAGGTCTTACACTTTACAAAGTGTAATAAAAAGATATAACTGTGTCCAATATTACTTTGGTGTTTGTTTAGAACACTAAGCACAAAAATATACAGGTTATGACCCTGCTGCAAGACTTCTGTTATGGGGAATCATTTCCCAGAAGGGCTACCCAGACTGGGACACAGTTCTTCCAATTAAATTAAGGGCTTTAATTTAATTGGGACATATTTGAGGAGTTTTAACTATTTAAGATAGTTATAAGTAAAATAAGGCCAGTCCTCCAAGCTTATAGGACAAGGTGAGCACCTTTGTAGCTGATAATAATTTATCTAATGTATGTTTAAAACTTATGGGGGATGATATCTTCAATTTAGTGAAGAGAACCTCCTTTTAAATAATAAATATTTGGAGTAATCCCTCTGTCAATTCATTTGACAGTGGGGATTGGGGGAAATTTGGCAGGTGAATCTGATCAGCCTGTTTGTGGTAAGAAGTGAAACATGGTGTCATTTTTAATTAAAATGATGCCATGTGTGAAGAAGTGATTTGGAGTGATAATCATGGTGGATTTCAGTTGATTTAATGGTGGATTTAGTCATATGATTTCACATTAATTAAAATAATTTGATATTTATTTCACTCTAATTAAACTAAATAATTATTAATTACATGTACACAGAAAATCCTTTGGAGTTAATACTTGAAAAGCACTTGCCCTGGAGAGCCAACTAGGTGTGAATAAATTTATAAGTCTTTATTGCATATTTAATATGGTTTGGATAAAGATTTACATTAATTTATGTGTAATTTTATACTAAAAATTATTATGTGTTAAGCTTGGAGTTTCCAGGGTTTTCAAGAAGAAAACTGTACTAATAAATTTTTCTTTATCCATTTATTGCATGTTTAAAATTCATTTTCCAAGGGTTTCTTTTAATTAAATTTTTACTTATATTTGGTAAAACGTAACATAAATGTAATCACACTTTGAATACTTGATCATGGGTGTGGCCTGAACTCAGAGCTTTCTGCTTGAGGTGTTATGTCAAATCTTGGCCTTAACTGTTAAACTATGAGACATTTGGTTGAAATGATCATGTCTAGATCCTTTTTTGTTCAAAATATTCAAGTAAAATAAAGTTAGTAAAATAAAGAATAATTATGATTATTCAATCTTTCAGTTTCAAGTATTACATAGTAATATCTTGGTGGCTGGCACCAGTCATTTTCAAACCCAGCTCACCAGTAAAAATCACAGATCACTTGTCTCTGCAAGTGAAATAGAAAAGTACTCTGTGTACTTTCTGATTTCACTTGCAAACAAGTGATAATGGTTTTTTCCTGGTGCAGTGTAACATATATTCAAGATTCATCATGGAATCAATTGGAAAAATACTGCACTCAAATATTGTCAACTGGGGGTGTCAAATATGGCCAAATCCCCTTGCAAAACCAGTATATTATTACACAGTGGTCTTTTGCCAGTGGGTTTCAAAAGGATATAGGTAAATGACTGAAATGTTTTGAAAATGGGGGATTTTTGTAAACCAGTCAATTACATATTGGTGCATTTGGTCATATTTCGATACCAATATGAATGTTTCAGAGAAGATCAGAAAATCTTACAACTGCTGCTCATAAAGTTTCCATCAACTATAACAATGTGGCACAAGTTTGATTGTAAAACATGATTCCAAAACCCAGTGATACTTATAGTTATCCAGTTTGTTACATCTAGATACCAGATTTTATGCATTTTCCAAATTACAGAAAGAAGTAATAGGGGTTATCAAATATGGCCAGTCCACTTTCAAAACCAGGCACGTATCTAAAAATACGTTTCTTCACCAGTGCAGTTCAAAGGGGTGTAGGGAGAGGAGTACCATGTTTTAAAAATGATGGATTGTTTCAAACCAGTCAATTAAACACTGGGAGATTTGGTCATATTTGATACCAGGTCTATAGATTAGGAATTCTCCATGGATATCATCAAAACTCATGGGGAGTTTCAGGCTGAAACATACAGTACAAAAATCTACTGTTTAGATACAGATCATTGCTTACAAAATTCCACGGGACTAGACATTAAAATGATGTAAAAAGAAAAAAGTTTGGAGCTTAGAATTAACAAGATTTAGTATTTAGACCCTCCCTCATTTCATAAACACTAAGGATATTGTTCAAGAAATTGAAAATATTAATTTGTGAAAGATAGAAGATCACTTTCTGGATTTTCATCCACCATCTATTTAATTTCTTTTTATAAAATCTCTCGGCCTTCCTGTCGGATCTCTGAAATTGATTTTCCATTTAACACTCTTGAATCAATCAGTCTAATAGATTGAACATGAAAACTCATCTTTGTGTTTTATCTATCGCATTACTTTACTGTCTTGAGGTCAGCCAAATATCTTGTATATTGGAAACCAACAATGCCTTTAAAACTGGAGCCAAAGAACATATTGATCTGGAGCTCTCAATGAGACCAGGCGGTAGCGACCAAGAAATGGAAGGGAAGGTGAGATTTCGGGCCAAATATATCCCGAAAAGAACATGCTGATCCCAACCCATCTACCCTGAATAGCTGTCACCAGCCAACGGAGCTGCAATGGAGAGAAATGAAGGGAGAAAAGCACCTCTTGATTTATTTCCACTTTCTCCAGATAGATTCATGTGTCAAAAAAGAGTGACGACCATCGAAAATGAGCAGCCCCATCCTCCAAAGCGTTTGCGTAGACCACCAGTAACCCTTGATGAAATCGCACATTGGCTTGTCAAGCATGATAAAAAAAGCAAGCCGAAAATGTTTCTTCCCCTCGAAATCTCCTCGCCACTCCCAGAAACATCAAGCAGAGTTCAGGCGGTGGAATATTCTGATAATAATCATCCATCGGTAAATGGGTTCAAAGCTAGTCAAATAAACACTCATTCACGACATCCTTTTTTCAATTATGTTGATCCTGGCGCAATGCATCAAAACAATGCACATTTAACTCTTCAGCTCATTGAAGGAAGTGATTTTTTCCACTCTCATTACCCGTCGCTTCCGCTTTCAGGCCAAGGGAAAGGTTCATCATCAACTAACAGAAAAGGAACCGAAAACGCAAGTGATCATAAACTCGAAAGCTCTGAAGAACTCAGTAAATACTACTCCTGTCAGATACTAAATTGGAATCCAGATGAAATTGACCAGATAGCTGCTCTTATTTCTCATTACATCGTCCCGGAATTTTTGGCAACGACTCACGATAAAATAAAGGAAATGCATCAATCGGACTCAATCCTACTTCCCTTCATTTATAAAATGGTAATCAAACATCCCACACATATTCATTGGCGATACATAAACAAGGCTTGGAAACATGCTGGAGAGCTCAAACAAAGATGAAAAGCGACGTTGAAATACTGAAGAAGTTTACATGGATCACAGATCTTATCTCAGAAGCAACCCTAACTGAAATGTATCAGGGTTCCCAAGCCAATTTGACTAAACAAGGAAGAATTAGTTATGGGTATAATCTTTCAGATACTGGATATAGATTAATCAGGAGGCTCTCAGAGGGCAGACCTCACATTGTTTGTTATAAACATCAGATGGCTTCAGTGAGAGAGCTACTTGGCAAGTTTGAGAACGAATCGCTTTTGGCGCCTCCAATAGATTATAGGCTTCACGAAAAAGTGTTAGGAAATTTGAAAAAGAAGGCAAAACAGATACGCTCTTCAATTTATGAACTGGAGGACAGGTCTCCGGGATTTGAAGCAGTTGCAAGAAGAAAATTCTTTAACAAACCAATTGATACTTATCTTGAAAAAAGAATGAAAAAATTTACAACCATTGAAAATCATATTCTTGAGGATATTTGTCAAAGAAACTTTGGTCAAAATACTAGTCCTGAACCATTTTCCAGGTTAACCTGTGGTGAGAGATTGGCTGCTCTGTATCATCTTGGTCAAGAACCTCAGCCCTTTTCAAAAGATATGCTTTCTTTACCAAAGTCAATCAATCAATACTTTCACAAATTCTATCCTGAGAAATGCAATCAAGGTGAAAATTGAAAAGCTATGTGGTTTCATCTGTCTTTCTTTTTGAAGGTTTTGTTTCTCAGTATCAGCACAGAGATTTCTTCCATTATCAATGTCAGCTTGCTACTATGGCAGAGACAACCTGTTATAAGCATAAATATCATAACAAATAAAAATACAAAATCAAAAATCAAAACTTAGAATACTTTTTGACATTCTGAATCTAAGTAACAATTAACCTAGGGTACCCCACTTGCAAGTACCCCTATTGCTCACTTTTTGACTGAGTCAATGAAGATTAAAATTATTACAGGTAATTTTCAAGATAAAAAGTGACTAATGCTTATATGTACTCACAAATATGCTTACACCCCATTTTCAGTCATAAAAATGAGGTTTTGTGTAAATCTGAGGATTTAGTGTAAATGAGGCATGAACATCTCCAAGCCCGCGTGCTGCAGGCAGCGCCGCATGGCAACCTGCTTGCCTACTGGCATGCCCCAAATTGGAATATAGCATGCCCCTTCACATGTAGAACAACCACAGGAAAGCAACCCCACATAGCAAGCAGACACTAAAACCCGCAAAATGGCATAAGGGGTAACAACATTGTCCCAGCACCCTCATTAAATATGAGAAATATGTAATAGGAAGTGCTAGGAATAAAAAGAAGAAGAAAAATGTTGCATACTAAATACATACATATTAAGTAACCATAGGGAACAAATACTGTGGCTTATTCTGTGATACAAGTCCATATAATTAACCCACAAATATTAAATCACATAACTGGTACAGGTGTACTAAATTACTCTAAGTATCAAAAGTATTATCTTGTAATGAATAGATCAATGTAAATAATGAATATTGAACTTGGTGATTGAGAGCATCTCCAATGGGCTGGGGATGGATCATGCCACCTCTGGAAGCCTGAAAGGCAGTTTCCCAAAATGTTACACATATTTCACATACACCCAAATAATGGACTGTCAATCCAACCGGGGGTGGATTTCTTGGACCAGACATTTGATGTTGCATCCTTGTCAGCATGATCACCAAGCCTTTCCAGTACCCCACGGCTCTATACCATTACAATCATCTTTTTTTAGCATAATGGACCTTGTTGAACACATGGAATATCTGGAAGACAACAATGACATTCTTGAATCTCTTCAAGCCACACTTGCACTCCTTCTAAAAAAAAAAAAAAAAAAAAAAAAGATCAAGCACGGCGGTTCTACAATTGGACTTAGGGAAATCATCTGTAACCAACTTCAAGGGCATGTTCAATTGTACAACAATTATTTTGCGGAAAACCCAACTTATCCCAACAAGATCTTCCAAATTTGTTTCCTGATGAAAAGAACATGTTTTTTCCAAATTGTTGATGCAATCACTCAAGAGGACACTTATTTTGTTAAAAAGAGGGATTCAATTACTTTATTTGACACTACAGAAAGCAACAGCAGCAATGAGATTGCTGGCCTACGGATACAGTGCAGATTCTACTGATTAATATCCTTGAATCATCCAGTTTGAGCTCAATTTTTTAAGATAATTTTTGAAAGTGTTGATTCCTATTATCATCAAATGAAATTTATGCAAACTTACTTCACTCAAAAAACTTAAAAGTTTCTGTTGGGCCATCATTGAAATCTACAAAGTCCCAATGAACACAATCTAGAAAAAAGTTTTGGAAGTATCTGAAGTGTGAGGATTTCCGGGTATGCTGGGGTTGCTTGACTGTATGCATGGGGTCTGGAAAAATTTCCCAGTTGCTGATCATGGACAATAAATTGGAAAAGAAAAGGAACAAATGGTTTTTCTGGAGGCCATTTCCTGCCACAATTTGTGGATATGGCACACCTTCTTTGGCCTCCCCAGAACACTAAACAATATTAACATCCTTGATTGCACTCCTATCTTCTGGAAACTCCAAGATTGCAGTGGTCCACCAATCAAGTACACTGTCAATGGGAATGACTTCAATCTTGGCTACTATCTTACTGATGGGATTTATCCCAAGTACTCAACTTTGATTCAGTCAATTTTGGCACCACAAGGTAAAAAAAATAAACAATGCAAAGATGCAGGAGGCCTATCAAAAAGATGTTGAAAGGGTGTTTGGAGTATTACTATCCCGGTAAGCTATCATAAACAATGTGGGTTGCTTATGGAAAGAAGACAAGCTTGCATTGATAGTGAAGACAGTCATAATCCTTCACAAAATGACCATAGAGGATGAAGACAGAACAGCCTATGAACATGATTTAAACTACCTTCAATTACCTCACACCAAAGCTTCAATAACCGCAAACAATATATCAAACCCTGATTTCAATGCTTTCCTATTGCACTATCAAGCAATCTGTGAAATTCAAGGGCACAATCAAATCAAGGATGACATAATTGATCATTTATGGAAAAATCTTGGCTCATGTCCTGATGATAATTAACTGTAGATTGCCCTTCTTTTTAATTTCAACTTTTTATTTATAGTTATACTAGATTGCCAAAAAAAAGCACTTGGGTTGTTTTTTTCTTATCTGCCAAAAAACAAACCATATATTTTCTTTATTTATTTTGATAAGAAAAATAAATACAAATTCCAACAATAAAGAAAAATTCCAACTACAATACTACCTAGGGTGATTGAGGATTTCTTGCCTCTTCTTTTGCCAATGGAATTTGTTTGCTTCATCCAAGCCATTGAGATCCATTGCTATGATTCAATCATCAGCTGCAGATTGCATTGCATTCTTAAATTACAGAACCTTGGAGATCTTCACAAGTGCTTCTTGAGCTTTGAGGATTTCCTCAAACATTGTGTCCTCATTTTGTTTCCTTTTGGAGGCTTTGTTGTCATCTGGTTGGGAATTTGTTCTTCATCTTGGTTTTCATGATTTTAACACCATCCAACTTGATTACATAAATTCCATCCAATTTTTTTGGTTTGTCTTTCAAGCTGTTGCTATTGTCCTTTTTTCTTGGAAAGGACAGGGCTGGGTTTGCTCTTGGGGTTGTGGAGAAAATTGAATCAAGCGGATTTTTTTTTCAACCCATATCTTATGCGTATATGGCTGAATCTTCTGTGTTGAAAATCTTAATGAAAAAAACATTTGTGACGACCATTCAAAAAAAAAGAAGATCTGGAAGATTTTCGAGGTGGATGACAAAGCTGCCAAGAGTAGCAAGAAATGGCAGTGTTGATCCACCCCCAGGAGCTTTGGCAGGTCTGGTAGCAGCCCCGTTGGTAGCAAAAAAAGCAGTGCAGGCCAACAAATTTTATTGCAGCCTGCTCAATAGCAGCTCTGTTTGAGATGCTCTGATACCCAAGGCTCAAGTATCTGTAGAGTTAACAGGTAGGCTAAAGCTTGGTAAAAGCACCCACAAGTTGGCCTTTGGCACCCATAGGTTCCACAGAGGGAGCCAAGGATATTTTACAGAGCTCTTCTACCTCCCAAAGAAGGCTCCTTGTGATTTACATTACGCACTAGTCACTCAAATACCTTTTGAAATAGTACTACTCTTGATATATTGTCTGGTAAGGCCTTAGTACTTATTCTTTAGCCCTATTTTCCCCTTATAAGACTCTACAGTTACCACCTAGATTCACCATTCACAATTCCAAGTGCTCAAAAATTTCCTGTTTCTACCTTAGATATCCTCAAGCTGGTCTAGGATTATTACTAGGAAGTAATCACCCTTCTTTCTTGAGATTATTCCCCATTTCTTTTCCCAGGATTTTTTTTCAAAAAAACCGTGCAAACAGGCCCCAGTTTTGCAGGTACCTGAATCCTTTTCATTTGTGCAAGATACCTTAGAGGGATCTAAAACAACCCCAATTTACCAGGCCCATCTGGTTTTAATTATATTAAATGTATTTAATATAATTGTTACTACTTTTTTTCTGTTTATTTTTTTTACACTACAATCCCAATGTTAAGTCAGAATTATATCATATATATATCACTTCAGGATTATTAAGCTCTCCATAATCATCTCTTGCACTGTCACGCTCTGTGATGCCCAGGACTGATAACCTTCTAGCTACACAAGGTGCAAGACTCAAAATAATATGTAATAAATTATTTTAGAGGATTTTAATCTTTTTATTAATATTAAAAGATTATAAATTTAATTGGGAGGGGCCTGCAAGCAGGGGTGTTTTGGGTGCCCTCCAAAGGTGTTCGTGATAATGCACAGAAACTTTGTAACCTTTTACACTGGGGCCTGCAAGCAGGGGTGTTTAAGTGCCCAGTAAAAATAGTGGCTAAGAAAGGGCCACAACTCCTAGTGAAACAAGACTTACTGTAGGCTTTAAGAGGAGGAGGGGGGGCTTTCTTAAGGTATAATGGACAGCTGGAAGCGGTTGGAAAGGTGGGCTTGATGACTGGACAGAGTTGGGTTTGAGGAAAAGAGGCTTTGAAGTCTTGAGGACTGATTTACTGGGCAGGACACTAGTAAGCTGGACTGGTGGAATGCTGATGGTAAATATGATAAAGCTGGGGAATCAAAATACAGGGGGAAGAAAGGGCCTCTTAAATGCCTTTCTGGAGCCCTGATGGCGAAACATCAAGTGTTATTTTGGCTATGGGAACACTACAAGGAAGGAGTTATCCTTAGTAGAAATAAATGATGTAATTTATCAAATTATTACATGTACAGGCTGTCAATAATTAATACAGTCTGTCAATCATCTGTAGACATCATCTGAGGGCGCTTCAAGAGCTCTTAGCTTGATGTACAACATGTATTGATCACTTGATCAATAGAATAAAAAAAGAAATAATCAAATTATAATACAGAATCTTATTTCTGTTTAATTTGGTTATTTCATATATAAAGTTCTGTACCATGAGAGTTGTTGTCATACTTGCATGTTGGGCCCTTTTGCAGCTCTCTATTCAATTATTTGACAAGCAAAACATCCTGGGAAAAGTGTCAACATTCATTATTTTCCCGTGATAAAAAGGTGCTTGTCATTTATTTTAATTGTACAAGTTCTTTTAGACTTGTTTGAAGTATTCTGATGTTTTCTTTGTCCCCTGTTTCGTGTCTTTCATGTGTTATGATATTATTAAACTTATACTGTATGTATTTGTATAAGTTAATAATAATACAAAGACTATAAAACAGCGTGATATTTATGTCAAATGTTATTTAATATTTTATTTATGTGTTTAAAGGATAATTACATAGTTTATTTAAGTAATTATCCCGTATTTTGAGGACTTCTACTTATTAGAATACTCTCATATTACATATGTTTATACCTAGTAAGTATTTTAGCGCTTAGTATGAGTATTCTTTAAGTTAATTTTATTATTAGAAGGAGTAAGTTTTCTAGGGTACTTTGGCTGAGGTACCCTAGGTTATTTTACTTGCTCTTTCAGAATGTGAAATAACATTCCCACTTATCTCAAAGGTTAATGAGTTATTATTTATTTTATTTATAATTTATTTATTATATTTGTTTTCTACATTATTACTATGTAATAATGTTTATATTCTAATATGTTATCTTTTTCTTATGTTTATTATAATTTATGTTACATTATTACTTATTTAATAATGTCTCTTTCACATTATTTTTTATTAATTAATTATACTAATTTATTGTTCTAGTCAGGTTGTCTCTGAACTAGTAGCAAGCTGACATGCACCACATGTAGCTAGAAGGATGTATCCTTGGCATCACATAGGCTGACATTTGTCCTTGACTTGAAGACATTTGCTTGACAAATCATCCTTGCCTATTGTGTGCTTTCAGTTGACTAGTTCATATTCAAACATCATGTGTGTTTCATTTACTGATATTATTCACAATCCTTTGTAAATATAACCTTGATTATATATTGTATCATCATTCTTCAAAACATTGTCTACATATCTTCCATAATAGTAGCTTTCTTTTTATATAAAACTCTTGTAATTTTCTCATTTGTTCCTCTCTTTCTCCATCTAATTATTATAACAAAAAAATAAGCTTACTAATGAAATAATCAGCTAGCCATGATCCTTTCTGAGTACTAAGTTATCCCCTTGAGATCACCCATCTTCATCTTTGGAGTTATCCTTGAACTCCTCCTTTGACGCAAATGTATCTTTGACACTTCTTCAAAGTTATCTTTGAGACCTCGCCTCCTCTCCCTGATCAGGAGCTTTTTCCAAATAAATCCCCATTTGAATGTTGCTTTGGTTGCATGAAACATCACCAGTTATATATCCCAATCAGGAGTGCAGAAAAGATATCAAAAATATGAGATGATGTAATGACCTGTTGCCACATTCCCAGTGCCCCTCAACCATCAACTCCTTGGATCAGAATGGCTAAAGTTTTCTGCTTTGGTTGATTGCTCATCCAATTCTCAACCAGTTCCATTCCTGATCCCAGAAAAACTACCCAGTTATCATTTCTTCAACAAGCCAACCACCAAGTCCTGGACTGGGCCATGGTTAGCTGAGCCCATTAGTTGCAGTGTGACATCCCCACATTTCAGAGATAAATGAAGAGTTGGTGACAACAAATGCTTGCAGTGTCATCAAACATAGGCCAAATTGAGAAGATTGTGCCTCAGTCATCCAAGTTGAGCAGCCTCCAACAGGTCCCAACAACTTTCCTATTTTCCTCCTGTGTATCTCACTAAGATCTCCAAAGACAAATAAATGTGACCTAGACTGTAAGGTTGGTGGTTGCCTTGTTGAAAGAATGCCACCTGAGGAATTTATCTAGGATCAGGCCTGGATCTGGTGGAGAATAGGATGAGAAATTGACCATGGCAGAACATGTTAGCCATTGAGACCCAAGGATTCAATTCTTGAGGGTGAATAGGGATGAGGAAACAGGTCATTATATCACCTCAGATTTTGATTTCTTTTCTGCAATCCTGATGGGGATAGACTGGCAATGGTTGTGGTGGTCTCTGATATGTTACCATGATTGCATCAGCTCAAACCTTGTCTATGGATCAAGGTGATATTCAGGCCTTATCTTCCAAGGGTGGATACACACTACTCTTTGGAGTTTTTTTTTGGGATCAGGAGATAGCAGATCATTCTCAAAAGGGTATTACAAGCATGCAAAAAAACATACAGGCTTTGTGTCCAACTAGCTTAATCTTTCTCACAATATTTTCCTCACTGAATTAAAACATGTTTTGAATCCAATGGAACAATTTCACTCCAATGTTTGGGGCCTGGATGTCCTATATGTTGGGAAGAACAATCAAAAAAGATGTGTGTTATTCAACACTTCCTTGAAACGCAGCAGGACATCCACGTTGTGATCTGTTGTAAAATAAGCCTTTGATTGGATCACAGCCAAGCGCTCATGTTTGGATCCCAATTTCAAAAACAGTGTATGATCTAAACCCAAGCAATTATGAGCTTGATTTAGCCAGAGAAGTGACGGTGGAGCTTCCCAACCTGTGACCCAAAAGTGCCAACCAGTTGTGCAAAATCCTTGCACAATTCTGCATGATGTGTACACAACACATTGGGGGGTGTGTAAGCTGGAAGTTTTGTAATTTACATGCAAGTGCCATGGACAACTGTCAGGACTCTGTTAGTCCTCTGGACTGAGAGAGAGAGAAGACTGGCACGGGCTGATGAGCCCAGAGGTTCTAAGCCCAAACACAGGCAAGGTATGGTTACTGACTCAGAGAGAGAGAAGTGAGACTTATTCTCTGCTGTACAGCTTAGATGAAAGACACAGAGTACATCATATACATAAAAGGGGGGGACTTGGCTGACTCAGAGAGAGAGTAAGTGTGAATTGGTCTCTACTGGGCCAGGCCGGATTGGTGACATTAATGCTATACACATAACATGAATACTGCTACTACTGTGATATTGACACTGATCTATGACTCATGGGCTCAGCTCACCATGCCCTTATAACCTTCCCACACACCTCAAACTTCCAATGCTAATCTCAACTTCAATCACCATTCCCAGTTGCTTTTTTGTGGGTGACATCTAACCCCAAGGTGGCCAATCAATCTCATCATTGAACATCACTCACATCATCCAAGCCAACGCTATGGCCTGCTGCCAGCCACTAAGATATTACTATGTAATACTTGACCCTGCATTAAGCTTGAATCATCATTATTATTGTTCTTTTTTTTTGTTTGGACGGGGGGGGGGGGATCACATATGACCAAATCCACCATTATCTCATGATCCACTAGTTTTTTTTGACAATCCTATTATTTTTTTTAAAAAAAAACCATGGATATATCCATAATATAAAAGGTTTTCAGAATTCTCATCTCAAAAAAAAAGTAGAAAAAATTTTGATTTAAAAAAAACCTAAAAAAAAAAAAATTGACAGGTTTGAATTCCAGATTTGGTTAATCTTTGATACCCCGCCTACTGTCTCATTTCTCTTTTATGATTAATTTTGAACTTTATATATTGTAGCCAAGTTGGTGCTGATCTAGCTGAGGGTATTATAGCTGGGGGGCAGTCTGAGGTTGGGTAGCAGCTTGGGAGGATAGGTAAGTAAATACAACTCAATGATTTCTTTGATGACTCTTGATCATTACTTGAGATCGACTATTCGTTAGTTAGTGTGTGGAATGAAGTTCTCAACGACCTTCTTGTTGTTATTGGACACGCGCCGCTTTCAAGCCTGTGAAGGAACATCCGGGCTCCGGGGGTGTTAGAAAGACATTGTCGGGGGTAGGGGGAACAAACAGTGTCCCCCGGGGGTGTATAAGGTGGGCAAAATTTCTCTGAAGTTGGAAAGCCAAACTTTCTAGGCGATGGACGAGCAAGACGCGGTGACCGATTTACTAGCCCTCCGACTCTCGGCGGTCCCATTCCACGACACCCCCGACCACGAACACCATCCACAGCAGGAGAGGGCCAGGGCCGATGCCCGAGCCGAGGATGTCCCGGGCCGAAGTCTGAGCACGACCCGATCCCTGCCGCCCTCGGCTACGATCACCTTCCTCGCGCCCATCATCCATCCCGGACACCACTCACCTCCGGCTGGCGGCCACCATCCACTCTTCTACGCCCCTCTTCCCCTCCTCGCTCTCCCCCCCCCTTCGACCTCCCTTGATCCTCCTCCTCCTCCTCGACCACAGCCGCTGGCAGACGCGTCCTATCTCTTCACCCTCATCCTCATCCCCCATCATTCCCTCGTCATCGGAACCCTTCCCCACTCACCCCCTCCTCCTCCTCATCATGACCTCCTCCCTCCACCTCTTTCCACCCCATCCAACAACTGGTTAATCGTTCGTCAATCTCACCCAAACCAACAAACCATCTCATTTATTTTTGAACAAGACTGACGAACATTCTAAATAATCATTTTCATTTCCTTTTTTGGATATATAATCAATAAAGTCAGGCGAGATATGTATGATAGGAGACGAATTAGGGATAATAGTTCAAAGTATGTATGAGCAAGCACAGAAGGGGATAGCCAGGGAGGAGGCGAAGAGGGACGGAACTCACGAAGAGGGCACTAGTAATAGACAGAGTTTTACGAACAACCAAGTTTCATTTACGGGCCACATCAGTGCTCTTGTTCCAGGGGACCATGTGGAATGGATCTGGCGACGCTCGTCACGGAGTCGGACGAGGCTGGAGGATGCCCTACTAGTGGCGATGGATCGGGAGGCATGGGAGGAGGTGGAGGAGGTGAACGGGGTGACTGAGGTCTCGTTGGCCGACCTCGAATGGCTCGATCTCTCCCTGCGTCTCTCGATCAAGCCTCCCAGCGACCCCACCCTCTGGATCCATCCGCTCTCCGAACTGGTCTCCTTCAAATGTAGACCCTCTAAAACTTCCCTCGATCGCTCCAGAATCATCACCTTTGCTGCTACCTTACCCCTCGTCGGTCATCTCATCTCTATCTCTCGAGACCCACAAGATCATCGCTCCTTCTCTTTCTTTATTCAACTCTAAAAAAAAAAAAAAAACCCCTTTTTTTCTCAAATAAATACTTTTATTTTTTATGTATCAATGGGAGGAGGGAATCAAGTCACAAGTTGAGATTATCGAGAGATGACAGGGAGAGAGAGAGAGAGCCCAAGCCTTCTGAGGAGGTTTATCGAAACAACAAACAGAGGGATGTTAATTTTTGACCGCGGAAGATGACTGTTGATGATCGGCCGATTCTTCGGGCGGAGGGCTTCCACCGCCAACAACAAGCATGACGATGAGGGGAAGGATATACATCCAATATTTAGCCAGCCAACCCTTCTCAACGGGGGGCGGTTTGATGGACCCATCGGCCAAGAACTCGGGCGGTTTCTCGACCGGATAGGGGACCAGCATCGGTCTGTTCTCCGCCATAATGTGCCCACCACAACAATCCACACACAGAGAAAGAAGAAATTTCGATTGGTTATTAGAATAGGTATGTCAAAAGAGGAGGGGGGAACGAGGGATGAAGGGGCTTAACTCGGATAATCGTTCGGGCTGTCGCACGGATATTTGGATGTTAGAGTGGCCATGAAGAAGGGCCAACCGGTCGAGTCTGGCGCTCAGCAGGGTCGGGGGAGGATGATCCTGAGATTGTTGAGGGGTGGATGGCGGACAACCGATGGGGGAGGAAGTAGAGAGGGAGGATGACCATTGGATGCCCAGGAGATCCAGATGGATCACCATCGATGATCGCTCGTCGCTTCTTGGCCGGGATAACACGCCTCGGGGCCGGAGCCACACGTTCAAATATTCCTTCACGGGGGACATCTCGTTCGGATCCAGATCGTCGCCAAGGTTAAATGCACACTACATATATATATAAACAAAATAGACGGATTCAAATCCAACGTTTTATTAATCTATCTGTCTGTTTTTTTTTTCCAGAAAATAAAAAATTCAATATATGAACTTTGACTTACCAATGGGAATGAGTTGATAGCCAAGCCGGGATGCGCCAGTTGTGGTTCACCGGCAAGGGTGAGGGGATCACCAAGGGGCACGAGCGAGAGATGATAAGACCAAGATTGGAGAGTGTTTGAAGGGTGATGAGGGATGACGAGAGGATCGGACGATTTCGAGAAGGACGCGATGGACAATCCGAGAGCTCTATTCTCATCATCCTCACCATCCAGGTCTGAAGCCGAAGATAGGATCTCTAACACGCCCCGTTGTTGCCATCCTGAGTCAGGCCCGGTCGGATGGATTTCTGCTTGTGTTAAATTAGTGGGTCCGATTCGATGGAAGAGCGCATAGGATGTTGTTGATCGGGAGGTAGATGAACTGGCAAGGATAATAACCAACTGCTACATATAATGTAGATAAATATCTGTTCAACTCTAGAGGGAGTGGGTTATCTTGACTTACCACAACAAAGTATAAAACCAACAGCGATCGATTGGTAACTGAGTGGTCCATCTTCTCTTACATACATAAATAAATAGATGAAGTGAATTGTTTTGCTTTTGAACCTTTGACTCAATGAGATCAACTACCCGGATAGTCTCCCCGGGGGTCACCTCGGGGGGAGCATGAATTAAAACAAGGATGTATGATAGAATTCTTGATCTCAAGACAATGATCAATGCAAAAGAGAGAGAGAGAGAATAATCTTATCTGAAACAGGGGTCAAAGGCGAATGCAATGGATATATCTACAAAAAAAAAACAAATCAAGCATACAACAACAGATTCTGAACGAACGATAGGAGAGAAGACTAATTGGGTGTAGGAGGAGTATGAGGCTGATGATGATCGAGAGGAGGGGTTTCAGAGGTAGGATGACGAGGATGATCAAAGGGGCTAGCTTGTTTAGGTTTGAGGGGGAAGATCAGTTTCTCAGCGGGGGTTGGAAGGTTGAAGGAGGGAAGATCTGAGAAGCGGGATTCGAGTGGGACGATACGGATGAGTTCGTTGATCCACATGAATCGACTGCTGATCAACCAGAGTCTCCGGAACCAGACCTGCTGGGATACGTGTTGGTTGAAGGCCCGTCTACCCTGCCAATATTGGGATGGACTCGAGAGGAGCAGGCTTGGATGAGAGCACAGTAAGCAGTCCGTGGGCGAGTCTTGGCTGGTCGTAGATGAGTTTAGAGATTCTTGGACGTCTGAGGGGGTGGTCAGGTTAGAGAGCGACAGGTTGGTTGAAGTGGGAGTGGGAAGGGAGGAGGAAACGGGCGCAGAGGAGGAGAGGTTAGCAGCTCCAAGATCAATGAGCGTCTGCAGGACGAGCTCGGCGAGTCGTTTCTTATCACGAGAAGGATGTGTTCTAGGTCGAACAAGTTGAGGAAGAAGGGACTTGCGAGTGCGGTAGTGCCGGTAGAGGGTAG